>VZTL01036371.1:0-15396 GCA_013400535.1 Scopus umbretta
ATTAAATATTCTATAAGCAGCTGCGAGAAGTCTGACAATTGCTAGCCCGTGTTCTAGTGGGGAATTTCAACTTCAGCTGGCGAGGGAGCCAACCAGGGAAGGCGCCCCGCTGGACCTGTCGTTTGCGAACAGAGAAGGGCTTGTGGTGGTGTGACAGCTGGAGGCCGTCTTGGGCATAGCGATCGTGAAATGATAGTGTTTTCAGTTCTTGGAGAAGTAAGGAGGGGGGTCAGCAGAACTGCTGCCTTGGACTTCTGGAGGGCAGATGTTGGCCTGTTCAGGAGCCNTGGCAGAAGTGCTCACCAAGCCACTTTCCATCCTTTACCAGCAGTCCTGGCTCACCAGGGAGGACCCACTTGAGTTGACCTTATCGACCTCCACAACTACCTGAAAGGAGGTTGCAGCGAGGTGGGGATCGGTCTCTTCTCCCAAGCAACATACCATAGGATGAGAGGATATGTCCTCAGATTGTGCCAGGAGAGGTTTAGATTGGGTATTAGGAAAAATGTCTTCACCGAAAGGGTTGTCAAGCACTGGAACAGGCTGCTCGGGGAAGTGGTGGAGTCACCATCCCTGGGGGTATTTAAAAGATGTGTAGATGTGGTGCTCTGGGACATGGTTGGACCTGGCAGCGCTAGATTAATGGTTGGACTCGATCTTAAATGTCTTTCCCAACCTAAATGATTCCTTGATTCTAAATGCAGTAGTTGCACTTCAAACTCAAAGCTCATTCAGAAGTCAATGAATTCACAATGTTGCATGCTCACACACAAACACATGTAATAAGGGCAATGTTAAACTATTTTATACTTCTATTTAAAAAAAAAAGAATAAAACCCAACAAAATAAAACCAGAGACACCTGCATTATGAAAAATAGGAAAACATGTCTGAACAATTGCTACAATAATTTTGAAAATACTGATTTTTAAAGCCTTTATTTTTGATGGAGACCACAGCAGATTTCAGTGCCATTTTTTCACCAGATGTTGACCACATCCATGGAACTTATTTTAAAAATTGAAAGAAAAATCAACCTAGGGACTCCCTTCCCGAGGAGCAAGGTTGGCACGCCGTGCTCCTGTGGAGCTCCCCGGGGCTGAGCAGATGCACTCAGGACATATGCATCTGAAGGACATAGCAGAATTATTACAGAGACAGACAAAGTGACCTTTCCAACGTTTCTTTGCTGCACCGTGGAATGGAGGAGCCACTACTGCAAGGCTGCTCTTGCAAATAATGGGGAAAGCTGCCTGGACCAAAAATGCAGTGCAGGTAGTGAAGCCGAGTGCTCTCCTCATCAGCCTGTGTGGATGCTCCAGGGCAACACTTCTCCAGGAGGTAAAAAATCATTCTCCTCCGACAGGTCAGTGAAGGGGTTGTGCACAAAGGGTTCTGTCTTATTCTTCTGACCACAAAGAAAATAAAGAATATGATTCTGAATTTTGCCTACAGACAGAACTGGTATGATTTGCACCTCATTTGCTTTGCTAGAAGATTTTGCTGCTTTATGTATATGGGTGTATTTGAAGTAAAAGATGTAGTCACACACGTTAGAAAAATCATATTGATGTGAGTTAGCAAAATTGGAGAAAAAGTAAGTTGGAACACTATCAGTCATGTTTATACCAGTATAAAACTTGAGAGAGCTTTTGCCAGCGTAGGTGATGGGATAAAAAATTACACTCTGAACTGAGATAGATCCAGTCTGAGGATGGTCCTCTGCCATCCTGCTTCCTTCGCAATGTAAGGAAAAATCAATCCTAAATGAAATCTGCAGCATCTTTCTGAGCTGGGCGGTGACTTTGCCAGCACTGATGTTGGAGAGTCGCACACATATTATCTACCTTGTGGCAGAGCTGTAGTTAACAACAACAACAACAACAAGTAAGATAAACCCACAGACAACCTTGAAATTGTTAATGCATTCTAGAAAATTTTTGTGGAATACCAACCTTAATATGATTGTTTCAACACTATTAATAGTCCCAAAGTACTATTTCCGTATCATGCTATTTAATGAAATAGCAGTGCTGGGTATTTTGGCTTATTTGCAAGCCTCCTGCCAACTGGATCTGAATCAAAAAGAAAACCCACTTCCAGTGGAGTAAGAAATAAGGCATGCGTAGAATATTAAATTTCCACAATTTATATTGCATTATTTTTAATTACATTAGCTTTCCTGCCGTGTAATTGCTCTGCAAATGTATTCTTGAGTAAAAGATGTGTAGATTTGTTTGCACTGCTATCTTCCATTCCAAAAGTGTAATGGTACTTTTTGGTATGTTTTATACATGCATAACTTAACCAGGAAATTTGTTAGACCTTTAAATGCAAACCATAATTCTCATAATCGCGTGTGTTCTTTGGCGGGTTGAGGTTGCTTTCGCTGTTGCTGATTGCATTGCTCAGTTCATGCTGTGCTGCAGATTTCACGTGGAGTGCTGTACTGGCCAGGAAACTTTTCTTTTCCTAAGAAAATAAGCAAATGGGGCTTTAAAATGAACGCACTAGGAAGGTCACCTCCACTGCTGTGGTACAAGTGGAAGTTCAGTGAGGGGGGATGATGATACACCACAATTAAAAATACAAAACCATAGAGGAAGATACACCTGGCATCGACTTGGCCTAGTGCAGAATCAATCTATGGATTTATTTTCTCAGGTGCATGAACTCCTAGTGCGTAGGGTTGTTGCAACAGGTTTTTATCCAAATGTCATGTTCTTTGTAGCATCTAGGTAACATCTATGCGTGTTACCTTGCGGTAATTTAGGATGAAGTGATACCTATAAGATGTGAAGTTTGCTAGCATGGTCGATGTCTAGATTAAATTATCATAATTTAAAATTAGGCTATTCTAAACTATTAGAGCCACAAAGCGGAGCTGTTAATTTAATTTCATTACCTTATTACTTGTCCATTCAAGTAGCATGTCTGGTCCTTTCCGAGGAGCCTGACACTAATAATGTAATGCAGCGAGAAAGGAAATTAGCGTTAAGATTTGATGTGGTTTTTCTATTGATCCTTCATTAGAGGTTTTCAGGGGTCTGCTGCTAAGCTGGGTGGAAGTCCTGGTCAGAGGAAATGAGCTGCGCAAGATCTGGGAAATCAGAATTGCTTTTAGCATTTGCAAAGTCTAAGGAGATTCTGTGCAAACTTTCCTCTCTGTTCCCAGCGGTCTAATACGTGGCACTGTTATCGTAGAGAAAGAGGCGAGTTGATCCCTTAATCAGTGCTCGGGTATGATTCAATGATTTTGGTAGAAAAGGGGACGTTTAGCACTATTAAGTGTGAGTGTCTGACTTGGGAACATCAAGCGGTGAGAGGCGTTGTACTCCTGCAGGAATGACTTTGCCCAGATTTAAGGCAAACCTTAACTTTAATAGTTTTGGAGTTCTAACACTACATTGTTAACAGAATATTACTGATCCCTGCCTTATAAGTTTGGGTCTTGATACGCTGCTGTAAAAGTAACACCATGCTTTGTCCTGTTTTCCATAGGCCGGGGAGGATTTTGAGATGCTTTTCTTAGTTGGCCGTTCCCATCCACGCTGCGCGGCACCTGGGTGGTATTTTCCTGCTGTTAATTTGGAGGTTTGCTCTATTTTGCCCCGGTGTGCACTTTTCCTGGTCTTTCTTGGGCTGAGAGAGCCTGTGTCTGGCTTTTTTTGTGTCTGAGGAGCTGGAGAGGGTTTGTCTTTCTCTGATGTGGGCTGAGTCTGTCCATAGGAAACATCCAGTCCTTCCCGTGGGATGCGAAACTCCAGTGTGGTGTACTGGCAGTATTACTCAGTATTACTCCCATGATCCTGTGGGATCTTGGATGCCTTTTTGTTACAAAACCATTTTATTCAAGGCTGTGCAATTAGGAAAAAAAAAAAAAAAAGTCCAAACTCTGTAATTTACCTACCAAGTAATGTGCAATATTCGTTCCTGGATTTGAGGTTTCTCTGTACTCTCACGCAAACTAAAAGAAAATAAAGCTGTAATATCCAGCAGGGCATTAATGCTGAATTGCTGCTTTACATATATTGCTGGAATTTAAACACGATGCAAGAACCATAACCAGAAAGTTAGAAGCGTGCTCTGCTTAAGCAGCAGTCTGCTAATTAGATCTCTGAGCCTTGAAGTAACCTTGTCTGGGTTTTGTGTAGGTTTTTACACGGAAAATCTTTAAAACCTCCCTTCATAATCTAAGTGTTGAGTTTGCTTCAAAGGGCTTTGACACAGCAGTAAAAACCACACTATAATATTTGTAATATTAAATTTACTGTGTGCAGTAACATTTATCACTGTCATGGTGATTATCTGCCTCTAATTAGGAAAGAGCAGAGAAATCTATCAGCCCTCAGTCACTGCAGCAGTCGGGGGGGGGCTGGTTAACCTCGCCACTAAACCCTACCAGTGGAAATAACGCTTCCCTGCTCAATCCCTGTGGCTCTCTCCTGACACCTGCAAGGTGTGAGCTAACAGAAACTCATTAAAATGCATTTTTAAAATTTCTGATGCAAATGACTGTGAAGTGCGCTTCATCGGTTAAAAACGGTAAGCGCGTGCATCTTACTGCTCAAGCTGTACAAACATCCCCAGCCTGCAAAGCCAGCGTGAGAGGCGGTCCCTGCACGGGCTGTGGGACGGTCCGGGCTGTCTGCTTCTCCCCGAGGGTTTGATGGCATCGCAGGAGGCGAGGATGAGGAGGCAGCATGCGTTGCTGGTGCGTAAGTGGAAATTTTGGGCGATTGCAACCTGGTGTTCTCAAAATCCTTCTGGGATGAATGACATTGCTCTCGCCCTCGGTCCAACCGCCACGCGGCCGTGGAGGTCCAGCCAGCACCAAGTGACATGGTGTAATGCCGCTGACTTGCTACGTAGAGTTAGAAACAGCACTTTCCTTCCTTCTGCCAGTAATTTATGTAGGCACAGGAACTATTTCTGATTATTTTCCGTTGCAGTGAGTGAGGATACTAATAAGGGCCGGTGCCTCGCTGAGAGCATGGCCTGTGGCTTAATGCAGCGTCTCATCACAGGAGCATCTCATGGTGTCCTGTGCTGCAGGCGTGCCCTCTGCTTCCATGGCTTCGTGCACGCAGGGAGGCTTCCCGTGGTGTTGTCTGGCTCACCACCGGACCCTTTTGTTTCGTTGGGTGAAGCCGTGGCAGCGGTGATGTCCCTGTGCAGAGGGAAGCATGAAGCTTTCTCTTTAGAAAAAAGCAGCCATACTGCTGGAGAGTCTTGCATAAGGTCAAAGCAGGAGTTTGAACGGCTGTTTAAAATAGATGTTATTCTGGAGACCGCAGAGGGAAAAAGCTTTTGGCTTCAATTCGGAAAGATGTTAAAATGCATGCCTTAAATCCTTCTGTATTCAGCAGCCAGCTGAGCATTTGCCTGGGATCAAAACCCAAGCTCCTGAAATGGCACTCCTGTGTCCGTCTGGATCCGGAGGGAGAGCGCAGGAGCGGGAGGGAGCAGAGCAGGCTGGAGGATGCTGAGATGGGAAAGAGGTGCAGGAGCCAGCACTGGTTTAAATATTTCGAGAGATTTATGGAACAGGATTTGATTTGTTTGTTGATTTATTTCAGTCTACATAACCACAAGCAAAAAAATACCCAAGACTGTGCTTTACCAAATTGAATCTCAGCTGCGCTGAAACGATCGGTGGGGTGGGAAGCGAGCCAGGCTTGTACTTCGTTTTGATACCACTCGCTGTTTTAGGAGATGCCCGCTCCGGCGGGCATCCTACCCTGGGCCTGGCGTGGGGCGGGGAAGATGCAGGATCCCTTGCACACTAAGGTGCTGCTCAGCATTGACCCCCCGTGTGATGAGGACAGAGCGCCTCACGCATGCCGCAGAGGACTCTGGACCTTGCCAACACCACTTTCATCTCCCCTTTGAGAGCTACCTGCCATGCCAAGGAGCACTTCGGCTTGCTTGGCTCTCGCTCCGGGCTGTCGGGAGCTGCAGCAGTGCAAGCCCAGCCTGAGCTGGCAGGTCCCGCTGGGAGACGAGCTCTATGGGCTGCATGCCACCGTATAGGCATGGCCATATGGGGAGCACGGCCAGCCCCAGTGAGCTGCCCCGCTGAGCCGGCCGCGGCGGTGGGAAGGAGGAGGGAGCAGAGCCTAGGAAGCACCAGCTTCCCCGCTGCTTTGGTCCGCTTCACCTTTAAAAAACCTCTCTGGAGCTGCGTCTCCTCTGCTGGGACAAGCAATGAAACAGCCACCGCGTGTGGACCCACCACTGCAAGGTGGAATGAAATCCTGTCCCCAGCAGGAGGGGCGCTGCCGGGCCCAGCCGCGGCTCGGGGTTCAAGCGTTGCCCTGCAAGGCAAGCGTTGGCCGAAGGTTGCTTTGCGGCCCTGCGCAGCAGAACGCGATCGCTGCTGAAACCCGGGCTGCTCTGGCAAAGGTTGTTAGTGGAATAACACCGGCCAGGGTGGAAGGTTTTCTGTAATATTATTATACCTGGAATAACCCCAGCGTGGATGTGTCGGACTCAGCACATTAGTGTTTTGCCGGGATAGGTATTTCATTGAGGGCTGGTATAAGCTGTAGCAGCAAAGCTCATTTTATGCCCCTATAAATGGCATGTGGACAAGGCAGATTTGCTGGTGTAGCTTACCGTGGCTGGACCGCTATCAGCAGGCTTTTCCTAGCAGGCACCTATCTTCCATTTAGACTTTGTCCCCCCGCCCACTGTATACCCAGAGGACTTTTGAAAATCTTGGAATAACTCACTGAAGGCCCTTTATCCAGCACTGCTTTTAAGCATTTAATATTTAAATACCTTTTAATCGTCCTAATATTCTTATTGTCGCCTACACATGCTGCTGTTGCCTGGGATCTTCATGGATGCAAGTGGACTGAGGAGGGCCCAGCAGCAAACCGCTCTGCTTCCACCTTGCTGCTGGTCCGGGTCCATCGCCCAGCGCAGCGATGCCGGTGGGCGGTAGGGGTTTCACAGTAACAGGCAAACCTCTTTTTAAACGTGCCCCCGGCAGAGGATGGAGAAAATGCAAAGCAAGATGTACCCAGCTTTTCTAATGGCTGTTAAGGGACGAAACATAATTTATATTTTTCCGGAGTAGTACAGTGAGTTACATTGCTGTATGAAAATGCCAACAAGGCTACAGTATTCCATTAATAATGAGCATGGAATAAATTATCTGCAGCTGACGTTTTTTAATTGAATTGCAATCTAATATCCCCATAATATATTACAATAATAAGAATATTAGGATGATTAAAATGTATTTAAAACCTGAGCTAACTGAAATGCTAGGATCCAGTGCTGGGCAAAAGGCACATGATGTATGTATGTCTCATTGATTGTCAAAAATGGGCAGGTAGTTTGGTGGTGTTTGGCTCTGCAGTGTCATAAAGTTCCTCTCTGATGCATGCTTAAAGTCTGTTTGTTGTCAGTTTTAAACATTTCTTCCCAACAACAGCAGTACTGGGGGCTACCTTAAGTGCAAGCATAAGCTATAATACATTTTGCATACATCTAGCAGAATGCATAGGTAATGATCGCGTGGAAAAACCTTAGTTCCTGCCCCGTTTCCTCCAGGAGAGGCCTGGGTACTCGGCATCGGAGCCAAAATCCTCTGGAGCGAGTGAGAGGGTTTCTGTTGGTGTTGGTGAATTCGTTAAACTTGTTTACACGCATTTAGGACTGGTGACTCTCCCTGGGTGACTTGCCTAAATACCACGAAGCCAGCATGGGATGCGTAGTTAGGGAGCGGGTTGATTCTAATACGATGTAAATGTCTTGTGTGTGCCCTGGAGATGCGATGAATCGCTGAAACGTACCCATCCTACGCTTCCGTGTGGCTCGCGCGATTCCATCACCCATCACGTTGATTACTGGCAGGGAAAGCATTCGCTGTGAAAGCTGCAGGTAGGGAAAATACCGCCAATAGCGCCTGCTTCGTGTTAGCTACCTTGTCGGCTTACTTCATGTTAGCAGAAATGCAACAGCCTGCAAAGTCAGATGCATATAAAATATATAATTTTATGTACAAAATATGTAATATTTTGTATTTAACTAAGTCCTGAAATGGACTTTCCTGCTTGGCTTCCATAGGAATAAAGGGCACAACTTTGTTAACTGCGTCCCGTAGGAAACTCAGGGACAATATACAGCGCCCTGCTAGTAGCCCGGCCTGGTGGATCCCAGCCTCTTCCCACCCTCCACCTTCCTTCTTTCCTTTTTCCCTCCATTCTGTATCCAACCAGACCATCCTCCATGGAGTAATCCAGGAAAACCAGGAAAACTGTCCATCGTTCAGCTTTTCCAGTGCGATGAGGTTTAGTCCTTGAGGCTGAGAAGCACCACAACCTTCTGTTGCCACAATCTAGTATAAAATTTATTATGCCTTAATTGATCTTTAATCGTCCCGGCTTGGTTAGCGCTTATTTATTACCGAGTAGCACGTACTCCAGAACCCATTGAAATAAAACCTATTCCAGGAAGGAAACTGCTGACTGAAGACTCCCGCTACCAGTCACAGGGGAAAATAGCACAGACAGAATCCCATTAGATGAATGCCTATAAAGAAAAAAGCCAGCCTTCTGTGAACGGAACGATAAAATGCAGTCATAACTTAAACTGTTTGATATAGTAAACAGAATATGTTTTGCAAATTCCTTACCACAGAGGGGGATCACTCCCACTTCACGTACCGCACAAATATCAGGCTTGTCAACGAAAACGTATTTCCTGTGCGTTTCCGTTTTGGAATCAAACGGGTTTGGGGGGGAGCGCGTATGCTGAAGCGTGCTTTAGGGGCGCATGACTGCGTGCCCATCTATATATACAGGGGCGCGCACGTTCCCGTGCTGCGGGCATCGGAGAGGCTACTGCAGAGGCTGCCAATTCACGCACTTGAAAGCCATCACGTGCCAGATTTACGGGTAGGAAGACTTAAAATAAATTGGATTGCGGGCAGTGGTAACAACCCCAAAGCCCTGTTCGCCAGCAGACTTGGAACGCCCGGGTTTGCTGGCTGAAGACAGGCCGCTGGCGTTGAAGCGGCAGGGAGAGCGGTGGGTCGTGTTCCAGCCACCGAGAGGGTTGGTCGTGGAGAGGAGCAGGGATGCAGGGCTGGAGACGGAGGAGAGGACTTCATAAGAGGTGGGTTATAAGGCCAGGACTTTGAAATAATAGCATGGTCTCGGAAGGAGCCAAGAAAGAGCAAACGAGGCAAGAAAAGAGAGTTTTGGAAAAAGATGGAGCTTTCTGCTCCTGCCCACCCTCTGCGGGGCTGCGGGTGCCGGCGTGCCCCGTGCAGCGTGGTGGCATGGGGCTGCCTGGCGGGGAGCAGCCTCTGCTCCACGCTTCCCATAGAGAGATTTTATTTCCAGTTCTTACGCCTTTGCCAAACCGAATCTGTTTGAGCTGAAATGCTCCGTGCCAGGAACATGCTGAAAATGGATTTGTCTCTTTTATTTGCTTTCTGGAGACCGCAGTGAGAATTGCTCAGCAGCTTTAGGTAACAAGATTAGAGAAATGTCCAGTGTTTAGTCCATGCTACAGAAAAAAAAAAAAATCTTATTATTACCACTACAGTGCGAAGCTCTAATATTGGACGTTTTGCGGTATTGGATTTAAAAGCGGCTGTTGGGCTGCACTTGGAGTCGGGATTTTTTTTTTTATTTTTTTTTTTCTGAATTTGCCATGCATATAAAAAATGAACCAAAATTTGAGAAAATTATGAGTCTTGGATAATGGTACTTTGTGTGTGCAGAGCAAGGTGGCCAGCAGAGAGAACCTGGCATGGATGTATCCTGACCAACCGTTACCCCATAATTCCTACAGTTGTACAGACTTTTGGGAAGCTTCGCATCACCAAATTTTATAAAACGGTCACTAAACAGTGATGTGTCCTTCTTCGCCTCCCAAATTTTCTTTTCTGTTTTCCACCCAGAATTGCACCGATAATAAATTCCCACCTGGCAGAGCAGCAGGCATCCGGCGTAATGATTTATGTCTCATTAGCGTGGTGCAACTTCCATGTTCATGGAAGATAATCATCTCGATTTGGAGAAATACAAAACTGTGAAAATGTTTGGGTGGCGGCACTTGTGAAGACAAGGACATTGGAGCTGAGTCATGCTTTGGGGTTCTGTGTGAGAATGTCTGTGCCCCCGCAAAGCCAAGCAGGTCAGGCTTGCTGCTGACATGTCCTTTTTCCTTCTTCCCAGGATGTAATAAATAGTCGCTACACAGTTCTGGAGGTGCTCACGTATTAGAGTACAAGGCATTTTCTAGGTACTGCTAGATGGAAATAGTCAGATGTACTGAATTATTTCACTACCTAGTTGAGTCAAGGTCTTTGGTCTCAAGTGGAAAGATCCGCTGGTGGTGGCAGGTTTCAGTGAGAGCCAGAATGAATCCTTCCGTCGCTGCAAATGGGGACGGCTGATGGCATCCTACCATGGAAGTGCCAGCCTGCTCCTCTCTAGGAAATGATTATGAATAATTACACTTTTTAATTATAGCTCCACTCGGAGCCTCACATATGCCCTTAAACAGTACTAAAAATCCTTGACATCCTGCAAGGGATGTTTCTCTGCCTGGTGGCGATTTCAGGGGATTTAACTCGGTTTATAATCTCACTTCAGTTTAAAGCTCGAGAGTTAGAAATAAGCTGAAGGGAACCACTTTTGTGCTGTTTTCCATAGCAAAATGTACGACATTTTCCATAACAAAACACTCGACAAGCCCTGCCAGCTCGAGAGCCTGACCTTTTAGGGTTACAACTAACTCCCTTGCCACCCTGCCTTTTATTTCAGCTTTTTCTGGTGGGCAAAAAGTTTCAGTGCTTTAATTTGTGAAAAGCCTGGGAGCTAAGGAACGCAACAGGCAAGAAAAGAAGCAATCATGGCTTTGTCATCTGAGAGGGAGGCTGACCCTTGTGTCCTATCAAATTTAGTCCTAAATATATTTTACCTTTATCGTGAAATGCCCTTCAGCTGGCACAAGAGCTCCTCGCGCCCTGAGCTAATGCATTCAGCAGCGCAAGCTCTTTAAGGTGAGAATTGAATCTTGTTGCCCCTTGACAGAGACGGAATAATAGTGTAATGCAACAGAACATTTTTGAAATGCTAATACTTGCCACCTGCAACTTAATTTTATTTTTTTTCTTATTGCCTTTTTTTATGACATTTCACAGTCCCATAGTCTCAATAGATGGATCTGCATCGTAAAAATGACACACCGATGATTTAAGAAGGATAGTCAGCCTGAGTGAAACGGATGGAGTGCTTTAAGAGTGTCAGTTTAGCACCTATTACATAGGGTCAATGTTCATTTTCAATACATCATTAAAGCATCCTGCTAAATCACTCAGAAAATGTTCATGTTCTCCTTTTTGAGCCACCATGTTAGATTACAGGGATAATGAAGTGTAACTGCACATAAATGGTGGTATTACACAAGCATATTTTATTGTTTTCAGGGCCACTGTTTTAGGTTATTCTGAATATGAAACATTAAAAAATCCACAATGAAATACTGAGTACTTCCTTAGGTGATAGTTCCCATACTTACGTTTGCAGTCAGCTACCAGCTCCATCAAATTTGATATCCAGTGAAGTCATTTTCCCACTCTATCAGTTTTACAATATACAGTGTTCACTAAACTAATATCAATAAAATCAAAACTGCCCTCAGCCTGGTAGCTAGTTCTTAAATTACATTACGGAAGATGTATTTCTATTATTTTGAGAAGAACCTGGGAAGCTCAGTTATTTCAGTAGAAGTCACTTTGCCAAGGTCATTCCAAGTGCAAGGTGATTTTTGCTGACTCCAGATGCTATTAGCAGTGCAGAGTCGCAGTGACATCTGTCACGATTAAAATTTTGGTTATCAGGGTAAGGTGCAAAATCAGACTTTGGAAGACAAGACTCAGGACTTGTGAACGTAAGGTTTTAAATATTTAAATAAATCGTTGTAGTCCATCCCTAACACTGACCCTTCCCACAATATGTGCTGGTAACCACTTGGTACGAACGTGGCTCTATGGATAGCATATCCTAACGCTGAAAATATTAGCTTCTGTTGTACTGAAACAGGGAGCACAATGCTGGCTAAAGCCAGCTCTAGCAGGGAGAGAAAAAAATGTCAGGTTCCCTCTGGCTTGTAAAATATTTATTTTCTTTTATTGCATTTTGTAATGGAAAACATGACTTTTATTTACAGAAAGGTGATGCAAGGATGTCCGGAGGCACCCGTTCTTCATCCCACCTAATCCGGGACATCTGACTGAGGGGCTTAAATTAATAGCTCTGTTACTTCGGGCTTTCACTACCTTCACTCGGCAGAGACGGGGACCTCTGACTTTCTCTTTGTTAAGTGTGGAGGGGATCTCCAGTTTCAAAGTCCTAACGTGTAGACCACATGCATCAGGAGTCATCTCCTCTGTTGGTTTGAAGAGGAGAGTGCCGAGAAGAGGGGTGCTGGGGAAGGGCCTAAGGGACAGCTATCCCAGAGGATGGGAGCCAGACTAGGACAAGATCTGCCAGGTAATCGGGCCATATTTTCAGGAGAAAACATGTCTTGGGTTGCCCAGTTTTTTCCTGTTGGCTTTTCCATACATAGGGCTGCAGTTGCCGGGGTCATATCATTTTCATCCCATATATCAAGCAGCTGAACGTGCTGCGGGTCATGACATGGTGGCCTTTCTTCTAGTCTTCTAATGCTGTTCTCCTCTGCTCCAAGTTAGTGCAGGTGTCCTCTTTGTCTGCAATGCAGACAGAAAGGATCAGCACGTGACACGAGAGGCTTTGCAGAGAGTAGGAATCACTATGGGAAAGGCGAAAGGCTCCGGGGTGGAAGGGGAGCAGATGAGCGGAGCAGAAGGTGGCACTGGCCACTTTGACATGAAGCTGGGGAGAGCAGAGGAGCTTTCCAAGGCAGCTATTGTTGCAGGCACTGCAGGTTTTTTAATGCTTCAGTTGGGAAATTCCTGCCATTAACAAGGCGTTTGTCTTAATGACAGGCTTATTTTAGAAAACATTCAGAGCTAATAACTATACTCAATAATGATAGTGAACATTATTGAGTTTTCCCCATTCACCTGTAAAGGATTGTAAAAGACTTCTGCCCTACTGCCAATAAAGTCTTCTGCAGGCTATATACTCTGCTGCTCAGCTCCTCCAGACCCACCTTCATACCAAGGCCGGTGCTGGTTCACAAAACAAGGAAGAATTGTGGAAAGAAAGGATTCTTAAGTAAAGGGTTTCCCCATTACAAATAAAACAAGTTTGATCTGCAACGCAAAACTGTTAGGTGAAGAGAGTCATAGTCCTTATTTCAGTTCCCAGGAGCAGGGGGTGTTTCACCGCATGGTATTTCTTCTCCAGGACAGATTGCCATGGGTTTGAGCATCCGTTCAGGAAAGGGACCATGACTCCGCTGTTCTTTTTCTAGGATCAGCTCCCAGCCACACTTGCAGGTTGGCACAAGTCCCTGTCCCCTCTTCCCCACCGCGCCCCGAGCTGCGGGGAATAAACCCTTCCGCATGAACTGGGGTTGAGCAGCGCCCTGCTCTCCAGGTAGGGGGAACCTCCCTTTGGGTCCGGGAAGGACATTTACATTTGTATTTTTAGAGCAAACTGACCTTCTACAAAGTCAGTAGAAACGGTCCCGTGAGGTATGGAATTTAGGTCCTGATTCAGAGACAATTTTCTTGTCCTTTCAGTTTATTTTCTAGCTTTCCCTTTGGAAGCAAGCCAGCGCTCCCTTCATATTCTCGACTTCACTTAATTGCCTGAAAAAAATATTTTTGAAGATCTATTTGGTTTATTTTATGAAGCTGCTCTGAGTTCTCCAGTCTGCCCATATTTCCTTATTATAGCACTCTCTTACTCTTCGCAAGTATGGCGATATATCAGTATTATCAGGTCTCCAATCCTTTCACCTTCTGAAAGCTTCAGTGGGTCATCCCAATATTTTCCTATTAAATTAGTGAGGACTAGACTTACGCCCTACCCTCAACCTTTCAGGTCTTGGACTGATTCAGGGGCTGCGTTATCGGTTTCACAGGGCAGTGTCACTATGCTCCTTGCCACAGCCACCTCGGTACAGAGAACGAGAGAAGTCACAATGTTATGTTTGTTTTCTCATGCCATAATACCTTTGCTTTGATTTTCTTACTGAGCACTAAATGATGGTCTCAGAGGTTTCTGTTAAAAATAAATAAATTAATGCTCAGGTCCTGTTGAGTGTTGCACATGACTGCAGCAATTAGCAGCTGCTCCCTCGATAGGTTCTCTGCTCATGGGCTAATTATTTCCCGTTTGTCTACGCTGATCGGCAGCTGATTTCTGCAGCTGCAGTTCCTTGCGTCACGCAAAACGTCTGGAAGACAGCTCTAGCCTCTCTCATGGCTTACTCTGCTTCTCAACTTCGGGAAGCCTCTTGACCTTTGCGGTGTTCTGTTGCACGGAAAAGGGACCACGCTTGCCCCAACTCCTCCAGCGTGGAGTATGTAGCCGCAGATTTTCAAAGGAGTTTGCCCTTAGCTGGAAAATGCATTCCCTCCTCTCTTCCTCCTTCCCCTGAGGAGGTCTGTCCCCAGGGCAGCACTGGCCATGGCTCATTTCATGGTTTGCGAAGCCGAGGACCCCGAGGGAACGGCAGCACCTCCGTGGGAAGCAGCGCGGCCATGAAGGCATACGCACGGGCTGCCTTGTCCTGCAAAAACGGTCATTAAAGCATCTGGAGCACAGGAGCTCCTGCGATAAATACAGCCAAAGAATTTAAGTATTACCTTGAGGATTGCTGCACTGTCTGATTTAATTCTTCTGGCATTTACTGACAGGTCAGAGACAAAAGTGATTCTGTTAAGAAGCGCTGCACTTGCTCAGAAATGCTGCAGCTGAAGCTTTTTAAAGGATCATTATTCAACCTGTTGTACGCAACGCTGTACAGCCATCATATCTTCTAGCAGCTAGTCCTCAAACACCTTCTCTGAACCTTTGAACCAATGATTTGTGTGATATATCTTGTCATTTCTATGGCAAACCTTGTTCCACAAATGATCTTAGCACGAATTAGAAGAAAACGTTGTACCTCGTTTAATACAAACACAAGATCCTGAGCGCTGGCATCACTTGGTTGTAGAGGCTCAGACGTGGTCTGACGGCTTGGAAAAAATGGCACTTGTGTCTGTGGATCAGCATAGCTCTTCCTCCAGTGACACCCAACTGAACTGAACCATTTTCGCCTGATTCATATACATGCCTGCATCTGAATGTTATGCCACTGTAAAACAAAATACTAGGGGATAAAACTTTAAAGGTTGGTAATAAAAAGGTAATAAACGGGGATATACAATAGGCTGATGGGAAACTTCATTTATTTCCCTGAGTTACAGATGACCTCATAACTCATGAGT
>VZTL01036373.1:0-10345 GCA_013400535.1 Scopus umbretta
CTAGCTGTGTTTTCTTTCCAGCAAATATCAGAGTGGTTGAAGTCCCCCATGAGAACCAGGGCCTGTGATTATGAGGTTACTTTCAGCTGTCTGTACAAGACCTCATCGACTTCCTCCTCCTGATCAGGTGGCCTGCAGTAAACATCCACAACAGTGTCACTCACGTCAGCTTGTCCTTTAATTTTTACCCATAAGCTCTCTACTCGTACTTCATCTGTAACAAGCCTGAAAAATAAGTGCAAAGTAATCTGTGTGTATAAATTTCCAGGAGATAAAGATCATACTAGAAACAAAACAAAAAATAACAGAAAAAAAAAGAAATAAGCCAGCTTTTTGATTATCAGTTATTTCCATATTTTTATCATTTTTATCATTTTATCATTTTATCATTTTAATTTTTAGCATTTAGCATTTTGCACCCAACATGACAAAATTGCAAATTCTCCCTAGGGTTTATGAAATTTCTTATACATTGTATACTACAGATTCTACAAGCTAAATTTGCCTGTTATGCAACCCTTTTGTTTCCAAAGTATTCTCTTATTCAGTTATGCAGTTAGTAGCTTTACTTTAAACATGACTGATTGCAACACTGTAAACAATTCTGTTCCTAAATCTCACAAAGAAATGGAATCCCATTTACTCTCTCCTAGTCGCAATTTCATAAGATTAGAAAGAAGAAAAAAAACCCCGAACACAAACCAAAAAAATAGGTAATGAAACTGTCTCTATTCTCCAGCCCAAAAGTCCAGGGACACAACTAGGAGTAAATAACGATAATAAAGAAATCTGTTGAGTCAAGTGTCACATTTGTATGGTTGCTTTTAGAAGGGAGCAACATCTTTAGACTTTCTGTAGGTGAAAACCTTTCTTCACAAGTTTACCCATCTATTTGAAACCAACCATTCCATTTTGTTCCTGCTAACCTTTTTCATTTGTATACTCTTGTGTGAGCTCCAGCATAAACAAGACTCGTAAACAGCAGACTATAGATAAGCTTTCAAAATGTTATGTGGCATTTTACCCACATATCTGTCAAGTAAAAGGTTAGAATCTTCACTTTTTAAAGAAAAACATACCAATTAGCAGCAAGGCAAGGCTGTCTAGAGCATGAGGTTTTCAAAGTTTGACATGTCTGTAGATGCAACACAACCCATTTATTTGTATGAACCTCCCTTTCATTTTCTGATGGCGACTGAGGATCTGGGGAGGGCCCCAGTTCCGATGAATTTGCAAGTGCTCACAGGAATTCCAAGATGGGGTTCTTTGCCTGGTGTGTCCAGTACAGCTACGGTTGAATAACTGGGTAGCAGATGATTGCTTCGCCTTGTTTGCCTATGAAATTGAGTCCTCAATACTGGTTTCAGTGGCGTAACTGGCAAACAGGACTGTCAAATGTTCTTATCCCCGGTGTGCAGGAAAATAAGGGAGACTTGAGGGCTTGCTTCCTGGCATTGGCCAGTGGGACTGCAGGTCACGATGAAAGCTGGAGAGTGATGACAGCAGCCTGCGCGGGGCCACAGGTCCCTGTCCTGATGGGGCATTGGCAGCCGGTGCTCAGGGGCATGCAGGGCTTTGGCTTCATCCCCTCAACACATTGGTCATCTGAGATGAGCTGACCTGACAGTTGGCTGCCAGCACAGAGCAGTAGGAGTTTGTGCCCCCCCTTAGAGCCAGGGGCAAGCAAGAGAGGAAATTATGTTTCTAAAAGTCATAATTCCCTTCTCCATTTGCTCCTGGGATGGTACTGCTATGCATCCCCCTTTCTGCAGGCAAACTGTTGTCTTACAGTCTTGTCATAAGTGATTAGTCAGAATCCAGTGCTATAAAAAAACCAGAACCAAATGGAATAACCAAGGTGCAAAATTAATGTTTAAAAAAATCCTATAACATGCTGCAAAAACAAAAACAGATCTTAAAATTAAAACATGAAATGCTGTATCCCTGAGACCACAAAAATTGCTTAGTGAATTTATCTGTCTTTATGAAAGACATTTTAAAGAGGTTTGATTTTGTAAAATTGTGAAGTTGCCATGTCCTGGAAATTAGGTCCTTTAAGATATCTTATTGATGAGTACATAAAATTATTTATTACTCTGAAAACCGTAGATCTCCCCCCCCCCCACACACACACATATTATTGGAATACCTATATCAAAACAGAGAAAGAAAGAAAATCAGGGGGAAAAAAAATCATGCAAATATAAATCCTAGCTAGTATTTCTATTGATAAGTTTTATCTGTTAGTTACCAAAATAGTTTTTAGTTTTTTACAGGAAAGTGTATTCATGGCTGCTACCCTGAGGAATTTGTAGTGTCAATAAATTAACATAAATGAATCACTACAATTTTCTGTTTTATTATAATACCTTAAATTGTTAGCAGACTTAACAGCTTTACATACATCTAGAGATAACATCTGAATTGCAAATAAATCACTACCAAATATATGTTGCAGACAGTTTTTATTTAATGTGCACAATCATTAAGTATTTAAATGGCTAACTTCTGCCATTTTCCTGTTCCACTAAATGTGTCCACTATAGTGTGTAAGGGGGAGTGTACAATATGAAGATGAGTAATATTTTAAATTAAGATTTGGTTTACACTACAGGTGTTTAATTTGGATCTAATGAGTCAATTATGTCACTGAAACAGAATAGTTATGTTAAATATATTTATTCAGATGTAGGGACTATATAATTGATTTTTATCCTTTTTTCACTTCTGTATCTCTTAATAACTGATTCACGTTTAACATGTAGTAACTCCTATTAAACCTGAATTAAATGCTTTTTGGAGGATTGCTATTTAAAGTTTTACTGAAGTAATAAAATCTACTTCCTAATTAACTACTTAATTTACATGCCAAATTAAGGGCATGTAAACACATCTGGGGCACTAGAACATGCCATTTTGTTATGGGGAATGATGACCTGGCATCAGTTATAGCCTCATTTCTGCACTGGCAAGGCCATACAACCTCATCGCATTGGAAACGCCAGCTGACTGGCTGCTGCAGCGCAGCTCCTCCGTAACACCGGCTGCCACCTGATGTGTGAGAGCATGAAGCCTGTCTCAGGGTGTATCAGTCAGGTTTAATATCTGACCCTTATCTGAAGGCACTTAATGATTCTGGGTATTGAAAAGATTGAATCCTTCGTGAAGACTAGTTGAGAGTCTTGCTTTTTTGTCCCAGTAGAGCAGTCTGCCATAAATAGAGTTCATCTGGAGAAGGACCTGACATCTTTGGTGGACAGACCCAGTACAGTGAACTAAAATTCTACAAGAAACAACAACCATTTTACAGCTCAGCAAGTTTCTGCTTTAGATGTGAGGCTTTTCTCTTTCCTTAGCTTGCTTTAATGGAAATATATAGCAAAATTTATAAGTGAGTAACTTTAATTTATGAAGACAAACCAGCTCACACTTTTCTTTTAGAAGCAAGGATGGCAGAACAAAATTACAATAGATTAATTTGTGCTGCTTGATACATTAATATTAGATGTTCTCATGCTACAGTGATGAATATCTATCAAAAACCTGTATATTGGAGAAGAGAAGACCACATATGGCCAAAAGAAAGGTAAAATCACTGCTAATAGGTGGTGTCAGGAACCTAAGCCATATGAAATATATTAGGTCACCAAAATGTCTGAATTTAGACATTACTGAGCTCTTATTACAAGACATAATCATATAGAAAACTGCTGAAGAAGTGCATTTTAAATTGCTTTGCTATTTTCTTCTCTAAGAGAAAGTGGCATTCCTGATCATTGTCTCTGATATATATTGTCTCAGCCTATAAAGGCTGTAGTCATGTTAGTATAGCATTCACTTCTTCAGCAGATGTAAATTGTCTTTATGGTATTATGGCTGTAATCCTGATTCTGCTCTCTCACAGAACTTTACCAAGTAACTACTTGTTGACTTTTCCTACTAAAAGCTCATCAAAGCACAGCCAGATTTGAGCCTTCACCTACATGATCATCTTGTTACCATTTGCCCTGTGTGATGCAAAAAGCAAAGAAATCCCCAAGCAACTGAAGTTTTAAATGCATTTAGTTAATTAAATAACTTTTAATCACAGCTTCCTTCAGGTTTTTGTTTACTTTTTAACCAATGAGTGAAGAGAATTCTAAATTTCAGCTTGTGACTATTCTTAAGTATTTCACATAGCAAGCTCTTTCGTTTACAGACTTCATGGGAAAGAGCTCACAACCAGGGGCCATTGTTTATTGTCTTGTAGTAAGCAGCAACTGTCTCAAACAACTGGCTACAGTACCCTGGGAATTGGGCCCAAACCTCTGAAAAGCCATTTATTATACAGTAAGTTCATAAAAAAAGAAAAAATATTGTGAAAAATATGGAGTAGATTCACAGGAAGATTTTGAAAGACCTTAAAGAGACCAAATTGTTGTTTATGTTGTCTAGATCAAAGACCTTAAAATAAGAAATAATACAAAGTTACAGCTGGCAGACCTAAGCAATACATCACTAAATGTCCACCTGCACAAATTATATAACCTCTACTAAGAAACAAAGTTCATTTGCAGATTAATATTTCATCTCTTTATTCTGCTTGGTGAAAGTGTTGTCTTTCAGGATGACCATTTAGAGTTGAAGCTGTGGGTGTTTTCTGGCAGATTCTAATACACATGTTCTCTTTCCAGTTAGCAGACCAAAAAGAAAAACGGCAATGGTTAATGTTCACAGCTGATCACATAAAGGGAACAGAGATGATTAATAAACAAAGTTAGGCAAATACTGATACTTTGGGATATTTTCTGTTGTGTATGATTGGCATGAATTTAAAATTATTAAATCACTTCATAGTCAGCTATAGTATAACCAAGGCCTAACTCTTACCCTACTGAACAGAAGAAAAAATTCTCATTGGGTTTAACAGGCCTTTTCTGGTATTAAACATATTTATGCAATTAATTAAGAAGAAAAAGATGGTAAAAACCTGTGCTTTTTCCCTTCTGTGGGGTAAATAGCAGGTGTCAAGACCAACAGTAATGCAGCTAAAATTTCTAATATATCAGGACAATTATTTGGAATGTTGACCTGCAGAATAAACAAGTATTGAAGTTTTGCCATCCTTTCTAAATGCCACAGCACTGAAATCACACAGGGACAAAATTGGAATGTTAATTGGAAAGATCCTTTATTCCACAACAAGGAAACAGACCCATGAGCTAAAAGCCAGTGATGACTATTGGCAGATCCTAAACAGAGGCATATCCGTTTTTTATTTCTTTATTTTTTTTAAGTAAAAAATCAGAATCTCTTTACATCATTGCTTCTGTCCATACAACACTTTTTGCAAAAGCATAAATGAGAGTTCACTTCCAATTATACGTTGTTTATTTGCAGTCAGATAAACAACTCTGAGTAATTTGCATTGAATAAATGTGTTCAGTTCATTAGAAAGGAAAGTCTAGGAAGCAGATAGCCAGTTTTAAACATGGGGAATTATCTTCATCCTTCTGAAATCAGATAGAAGTTTGCCATTGATTACCATGGCAGCAAAAGTACACACTGTGATACTGAAAATAGTTTTTTTTTCTTAATATAGGTGAGCACAACAATGATTTTGTTTGCAATCAATAATTTATAAGAATTCTACCATACCAGCCAGAGTAAAACTATCCCAGTAAAAGGTAATGTAAATATTTAAAATTAAATATGTAAATATACTAGGCTGCCACATTGAAATATTGCTCTAATTTGGTTCAGAGATATACGGAAAAAGAAAAAATAGTGTGTTCCAGTGGATTTTGATTTTTTTTTTTTTTCCCAAATAAGGTACTTTCAATCAAAATATTTAGACTTAGTCATTATCAACACTGACTCAGTAGCACCACAAAGTGGATCATAGTCTCTGGTGCATTTTTACTAGGACCAGTGTGATCACACCTGGCTTTAACAGGTGTGATTGAATTTAACAGGTAAAAAGATGCGTTTCAGTTGTAGATGCCAAAGTTTCTAGTATTGTTGCTTTATTTCAAAGAAGGAATAATAAGCAAACTTCTATCAACATTATTAGAGCAGATAGATGAAGAGTTGGCATACATTATAGCCTATGTCTCCAGCTATGTGGAGTATATGTCACAAATAATGGGAATGCATGTTTGAATGTAGGCAGCTAGTGATCAGTGAAACTTGTTGAGCTCTCAAGCAGATTAATTTCTATATCACTTTGTGATGACACATTTTTATCTCTTTTGCTGTTTCAATTACTTTGATAAATTGGGGAGGGGGATTGTTTTCCCACAGTAACATTAGATACAGATAATTTTAGTGGATTTTTTCTCACTTAGCTCATCTACATGTTACAGCTCAAGAAGCATACCACTAATTAATCAAGTTAATTACATATCAAGATGCAAACTTTGTGTGGCCAGGCTTTTTTTTATTATTTATTTCTTCTGTTAGTTCTTTTCATAGCTCAGCTAAAAGAAATGTATCATATACGCCACATTTGCTTTAGAAAGAGTTACTGATTTGCTCCTGCATGTTTTTACTTCCATTTCCCACTGCTTCTGTCAATAAAACTGAAAGCAGTTGCCCTTAGATGCTTCTGATATTATAATATCATCAGCAGTAAAGATTTACAGACATTAATTTAACTGACAATAGATTATAGAATCTCCTTGTCTAATAGCTGAATTATGGGAAAGATTTGTATGATAAACAAGCTGAAACACCCCTTGCCTGAGGGAATTCCTGGGAATAAAAGGTTCTGTTGTGTCCGTGTCTTTTTTTTTCTTTCCCAACTTTTTTTTTTTTTTTTAGAGAAGAGAGATCAAACTGTGGCCACAAACTTTCCCAACATTTTTAATTGATATAATCCTTGCCTATGACTTCTTTCCATGATCCACTTTCTTCTTTTTTGTTTTACAGATTTAGGTGTACCTGTCTTTTGGCAGCAGGGGCTCTTTGGTTGAAAGGCAGCATATTTGTTTCAGAATTAACTGCGGCTCAAGGCCTCTTTTGAGAAAGTCACAGAGCTCGTAGCATGCTTTCAAGGGTCGTGCCTTAATGAGAATCAAAACTGTGCTTTAGTCCATGATAAAGTCCAAGCTGTGGTTTAAATATGTATTAGGTGGTTGTGGTCAGCCTTCAAAGGAAAGGCAATCTGGTGAGGGAATCAAATTTGTCAAGTATATCTGACTCACACATAGTAACCACTATTCCTTTTCCTTTTCTTGAGTATAGATCTGGAGGAAAAGAGAATTGGAGACATTTCTATTGTTTGCTTAGTCCAAATATATTTAAATGTTACTCTGTATGCTTATTTACAGTGTGGTGCAAGATAACAAAGTAAATTTCATAAGTATTATTTCTTCAATGTCATTGTTATACCTGCAACTTCACAAATGCCTCATATATTCAAAAACAAGACTCTTGTCCCAAAGCACTCATAACCAAACTTACACAGAATGTGTGAAGACACCTGAAAGAGGAAAGTGGGGCTGGTTGGCACAACAGAGCAGAGAGGATATTTTAGGCACTGAAAACAGTTTTGGGAATAGAAATTGGAAGTCATGCATGAGAGATGGATACACACAGTAGGCAGGACTGTATCTGAGCCAGGAAGAGTAAGGAAGCAGTCCAGTTGTAGGCTAAAGCAGACTCTTGCAAAGCCTTGAAATTGCAGAGGAGAAATTTGACCTTGTAGTGTAATGAGACAGAAAACCACCTGAGGGACTGAGACATGACTTGACATGATCGGAGTGGTGAACAAGAAAGATAGCTTTGGCTACAACGTTTGGAGTGGACTGGAGGAGAGAGATTAGAGGGAAGAAGGTTACAGTGGCTAAGAGGTCACAACAGCTGAGAGATAATGAAGGCATGAAGCAGGGAGGAAAAAAAGATTAATAACTGAAGATACTGTAGAGGGAGAAAAGATATGATTTGACCAAGAAGCCCAAATTTGGACATTTGAAAGTCGATGATTATGTGAAAAAAATGTATTCAAGGCTTCTGCTGTGTTTATTTACTATTCCATCAGCATGCTGCAGCCAACTTGCTGTAGTAAAAGTCACAAAGCTATCTAGATCATCTATATCTTTATCTGTCTCTACATATTCACATGTATTGATAGATAGTTATTCATATATTTTGACTGTAGAGCAGCAATATGGAATTAGGTGACATAGACTTATTTTGCTGGGTTTTCCACTGATTGCCCCTGTGATGTTGGACAGGTTATTTCTATTTGCTGTGCTACAGTTTCCCTGTCTAAAACAGTGAAAGCAGTTCTTTCCTTTCTTTGTACATTTATAGATGAAAAAGGAAAGGTACTGTTCAGTGGACTTAGAATTCTCTGTAGAGCTTGGTTAGAAGATGCCCCTGGGCCATCCCACATGGACACCTTCACAACCATCACTGGAATGTGATGGTCCCTTTATAGTGTCAGCATACCAGTTCTGGATGTTTGAGATTGCAAGAAAGTTGAAAATGCCTGTGCCCAGTTAGGTAGTTTTGACTGGAGGTGTAAGAACTCAGCTGTATCTGAAGCCATCATAAACAAAAAATACCTGCAGACACATTTCACCTACCAGTTGGTTTGGGGGATTATGCGTGGCTTTGAAACATGTGCTGTCAAAAGATGGTGGTGGTATTCTTCCCTGAGAATGCTTCATTCAACATGCCAAAGGACTTTTAAAAATATTGCTAAAATAAGACATAAAGCACACAAAATACTTGTTGGGAATTTCAGCTGGCAGTACTAATATATTTGGGGTGTCACAATTCTAGTTCAGAAAAGCTGCAAACAACAAATGATCATGCCATAAAAGACAGGAAAAAATCTAGCTGGTAGATTAGCCATAAGCCTAGGAAGCAAGAACACCTCAGCAGTAAACACAGTCACATAATAGTGACTATAATTTTTGCTAAATCACAGAGTTAGACTCTGCACTGATGAGTAGAAAAAAAAAAATCAAAGACTCTAAATTCACCTGCTACCATCTTAAGGCATTATAACATTTATTAAAAAANGATATTCTTTCCTCTGAGATACCCTTGCCTTAGCAGTCACCTTTGTGCTGCTAGTGTTGAAGTTAAGATTCCAAGAGGATGAGGAAGAAGGTGGAGCACTGAAAGTGGATCTAGCCGCCTGTTTTTCCCCAGCTGAAATTCTGAATCAGACAGAGTTCCTATGGAGGTAATTTCTGTGGCTCATTCCTCCCAGTTTTCTTCCTTTAAGCTATGGGTATAGAAACCTGTTTGCAATGGCTGCTATGCAGATTAGTCAATATTTAGGAAAAAAAAAATTAGAGATGAATAGTGGCGTTTAAAACATTAACTGCACACTAAAAGAATGGACCAATAAGTCATGTGTTTTGCATTTACTATAGGAAAGCATGTTGTTGAAAAACCATGGAATAATTTTCCTAGAGAGCAGAAAATTCTTAGAGGGATAAATTCAGGAAGAGTTCTTCCCAGTGTAGTAATAATACAGAAAAACTGTTGAATATTTAAGATACACTTTTTAACATTCTAAATTAAATTGTTGCCATTTGCTGCTGAGACAATTAGCAGGTGTCAGTTAGAAGACACAATAGATTATGTACCCAATTACTTTTTCTTTTCAGACAACAGTTTGCAGTCACAAGAACGTGTGAGGTTTAATCAAAGATTAGAACTTTTTAATTAAATAGGGCCATATGTGACTAGTCATTTGACATTAATTACTGCTTTAGTTGGATTCCTTTTGATTTGTAAAAGGCCCTGAGCACTGCAAAAATTATGCCACATCGTAGAAACTGCTGATTATTAAAACAAAAAGTTTTCTTCATCAGCCCATCACTCTCCTGCAAAAGAAATGTAATTTCAAAAGTGAAACGGCTGCCTTAGAGAAGGAGATCAGTGAGTTTTAAAAGCAAAATAGCAGATGGTACTTCAACTGACTCCCCTTAGAAGGGACAGTCTGAAAGCACTTAATTGTAATGATTGATAAGGTCTTCTGTCAATGCTCAGCAAAACTTTCAAGGGGCTAAACAGCTGGCATGAGGTTCATTTGGAGTTTTAACTAGTTGACTACCCTTTGGGGTGTCTTAAAGCTAACTAGCATCACTGATATTAATAGAGGACATCAATCAAAATGAAATGCTGTAGCAGAAACTTATTCGAGACTTAAGTAATATTTTAATTTGTCGGCCTACAGAGAGGAGGATAAATGTTAACAGTGTCCTTGTATGATAGCTTTAAATTCAAGTCCAACGATGGCATCAGTGTTTGCAAGTCATTCTTTTGTGAGTTTTGCTTTTTCATACACTCCACTTATTCAGAGTAAAGTGGGAACAGTGACAATGAAAATCCTTATCTGAAT
>VZTL01036378.1:0-16148 GCA_013400535.1 Scopus umbretta
TCGGGGATGGTCTGGGCATCGGTTGGCAGATGGAGAGCAATTGCATTGTGCCTCACTTGTTTTGTATATTCTATTATTATTATGTTCTCTTTCTCTGCTGTCCTATTAAACTGCCTTTATCTCAACCCAAGGGTTTTAGTTTTTTTAGTTCTCTCCCCCATCCCGCCAGGGCAGGGGGAGGGTGAGCGAGCGGCTGTGTGGTGCTTGGTTGCCGATCGGGGTTAAACCACAAGAAGTCCGGAAACCCATGCGAATTATGAATTTAGGGACTGGGCAATGAGAGCATAGCTAGTTTATGTTCCCTATTATCAAACAAGTTGATGAAGCAGAAGTACTACTAGCAGAAAAAACAATTAATATTAATCTCAGCATAGTGCCAACTTGCAAGATCGTAACTTGAAAGAATTTAATGCGCGTTTACCTCCTCTTGAACTCCAGCAGTATTTGTCAGTTTGTTTCCGTCTGTGATGGTAATCAAAATAGATGGCTCCAAGAAGAATGGATTCCTTCCCTACAGACAAAAGCACAGAAATGCTAAGAGTAACCTTAACACTCAATTATAGGCTTATATTTTTGTCATTGTAAAACAAACAGCAAAATGAGCAATCTTTCAAAATAATCCTGTAATTTTCTTTCAATAGGCATGGAGCCATGCAGAACTACACAAGATGTGCTACTCTGTGCACTCCACACACCCACTAAAGATTTTTAGAATTTACTAGTCTTTTTCCTCCAATAATAGTACAAAACCCCTCTAGGCCACAAAGGCAGTATACAAATTGGTAACAACACAGAGAACTCAGAATTTCATAATGACAGTGGGGCAAAAACCAGAGTACTTTTAACTGGACTCTTCAAATGTGAGAGATGGGAACTTGGGACATTAGCTACAGATAACATAAAACTGCAAAGCAGATTCACTGCCATCCAGTGTACATAGTCCCATATAGCAATTATGTATCTACAGTCGGGGTCATTTATACTACCACTTTCTTTGTAGATCAGTAAGGAAAAAAGTGCGAGTATATTGCAGGGTATGTTCAGCAGACATAATAAGGAAGAAGAAAGAAGGAAACAAAAAGCTCACAGTTCAAGTTTTAACACACAGCTATCCAACATTTTAAAAAACTAAAATGCAACCCCCCCCCCCAAACTACCAAAATCCCTCCCCCACTGCAATTTCAAAAAACACAGAAAAATAAAAGACAGAAGAGTATAAACAGATTTGTTACCTGTCCATAGTTGTCTATTCCAGACACTAATCTATTGAGATTTAACAAGTCAAACGATGACCTGAGTGCCTGACCAAGGGTTGTCAGTCCTGATGCCTGAAGATTTTTCAGTTCATTCATAAACGTTGCGTGGTTTTCCTTCCACCCAGCCTATTACATAAACCAAAAAAACTTATTAGTTATTTTAGCAAACTACAATCAACTGCAAGTTGTTGGTTTATCTCCCTACCCACCAAAAATTAGAGTATATTCCTGATTAATGGATATACACTGCATCATTTACATGCTACACACACCTAATTCACATATGCACAACTTGATGTAAAACATACAGTCAAGCCTACAATGGGAGACCCGCAAACACACGCACTGTCAAGCATTTGAAAAAATCTGCAAATACTCAGCTCTTATCATGAAAACTGCTGTGGAGGCGAGGCAATTAGTAGAAGTATTTAGATTTAGCATGTGTATATTTTATTAGAAGAAACTGTCAAATATGGAAATCAGAAATGCAGCTGCCAAAGTAATAGCAATGATAAAACAAAGATACAAGCAGCATAATATTGCTGCTGCTTCTGACATATACCCATCCCCCTTTCTTTCTTTCCTCCGCAAATCAAGGCTGGAGGGAAAGAAAGGATGCATTTGCAACATGTACAGTGCAGGAGTTAAAAATCTGACAGTGACAGTTAAAAAGAAGATAAATAAGTAATAGTAACAGTGACTGCCATCCTTGCTCCCTAGTCACATCCTCTCCTTCACACAATTTCCCCAAGTAGAAAGCAAGCAAGCATATCAATTTAGTAAAAGGATTATTAAAAAAAATAATAATCAGCTATTTTTAATATTACATGACTCTTACTCAACTTTTCCATTTTTCTTGTACTTGTCCCACCCCAGCCTGCCAGGCTCACCTCATGCCTTTTAATGTGCTACCAAGCACCCTCTGTCGCTTCTGCATTACAAACCCTCTGCCTTTCTCCCACCTTGGTACTTCAACTGCCAGCCCTCTACCTACACTCTTCTGGCCTTACTTCCCAACATAAAACTTTCTATGCAGTAGTTGCAAACACTCCACGTACACAGCAACAAATCACTGTCTCAGTATCACAGCTTGAAATTTTTGAGGTCATGAAAAAAGTTGTTGCTGACAAAGCCTGCAGAGCATTCAAAGGAACAGTAAAAACTGATGAGGATGGATCAGTCCTACCAAGCTCTCTGGATCCTACGGTAAGCAGGACTAACACACATCAGCACCAGTTGTGATTCACATACTCTTCTCTTAAAAAGTGGTATGCTGCAAAGCTCTGAAGCTATTTTAGGAAACACTAGCTCACAGGGAATCAGTGCAGGATTTAAGCTGCCTCAACCAAGAGAAGCAAAGCCTGAAAACCCCAGATATTCACACAATTATCAGCCTTGCTATCACATCTTACTCTCCAAACCATTCTTGCAGTAAGCAATCAGTTAGTTATTCACCCAGGCTCACTATCACCTGGCACTGGAGACATTCCCGTGCTCCACAAGG
Source organism: Scopus umbretta (assembly GCA_013400535.1). Taxonomy (NCBI): domain Eukaryota; kingdom Metazoa; phylum Chordata; class Aves; order Pelecaniformes; family Scopidae; genus Scopus; species Scopus umbretta. Next base: position 2,761 of record VZTL01036378.1, read on the forward strand.
AATTCTAGTTACACAGAAATGGACAGAATAATTTCAGACAGTCTGACTTTTGCTGGGACAATCTCCGAGTAGGTTCTCTTCCTCCCTGGTGCACTGGGCTCAGCAGCAATCACCTGCTGACAATGCCATGCTATGCAAGGACCTGAAAGGGCAGGATTTTCCTGTAGTTTTTAAACAGCTATATCCCACTGCCAATCTCTAGTACACACTGTGGGCCGCATAGATGGTCATAGGACTGACAAATTTAGAGTCATAAACGAATATAAGAATGGAGTGGAAAGGAAGGACATGAGATGATCAATGTCTCTGCTGCGTTCTCGGGCGTAAGCTAGGATGGCTCCTTTTCAGATTGAGGAATTATCATAAGGAGATTCAACCAAAAAAGTTTTGGTCAAGTTTAGCTCCCTGAACCAGTTCTTCAAGCTTTAGACTAGTGCAAAGGAGACAGAGGGGAAACTCTGCAATGGCGCAAAGAAAGAACATACTTTCAGCAGGACTGGCCCAGCTTTATCATCAAACTGCACTTGAAGCTCAAAGAAAGAGTTGTTTGATTCTCAGTACACCACCATCAAGACGCTCTCACAACTACAGCTTAACAAAATACAGCATCTCATCAGCTAAGCCACGGCAACTCCGCACACGTGCTCTCAGCCCAAGACAAGAATAAAGTACAAAGACAGGGTCATTGCTCTGGAGTAAGAGTGACTTGGGCAATGATGGTTTTTTAAAAGTAAAAGAACACCAAATCCCAACAAGATGATCTGTGTTATCCTAAAAAAGTTTGCCTTAAAACAATTTAAAGTTAACAATTACAAAAATCTTTTTGTATGAATTCTATGAACCCTTAGATGTAGGTAAAACTGCTTCATTTTGTCTGGCAAAAACACCAATCGATTAGCCCAGCTTCTTGGGAATAGCCAGGCTGTAGTTCAAAAAGCATCTTCCAGCAAAGGCGCTGTTTGACTGACTTTGTTGCAAAAGCAAAAGGAGGGGGAATAAAACATTTACAAAGGAAATGCTAAATGAACTCTAATGAATTTAAGAGTATTTCATCATAAAATGAACAGTAACAATCTTCACTGATATTTGGAGCTTCTGCTGTTTTCCTTTTCTGAAAACATTTGCTTGGCTTCCAGCTCCTACTGTGTTTGATCTTGCTGCAGCACGGTCAACTGCCTGCAAAATATGCTGCTATTTTCCCATGCATAACCAAGTAAGCTGAAGGTACAAGGAGCAGCTGATCACCACTGGTTTGCCTTCAAAGAACAGTATTTTTCATCTTACAGCCTCTCACAGAATCTTTAAAGATAAAGCTGAGGAGAGCTGTGCCTTTTAAATAAACAGAATAATACTGAAGAACTTCTCATTAAGTGAACAAGGGCAGCAGACACAAGATTTCCTAATTCCATACACAGCTTTAAATGAAGGTCTAATTAGTTAGTGTATGACACTCTCCAGCTTATCCTCAAACAAGCTTTTTGAATCAAAAACACCAAAATTAATGACAAGGACGTCTACTTCTGTAAAACATTTTTTTCTAGAAAGACTCTAGCCAATATATATAATTAAATACGTACTTCAGGGACAGAAACTAAAGCCTCAAAGAACTCTGTATATTCTCTTCTCCATATATACGGTAGGATCATTCTTAGGGCAAAATAAAGAGTCAAGTACGTAATACAGACCGTATGCATAATGAGTTCAACAAAGTACTTAAAAGTGATTAAATAATAATCCTTCTTAAGTTCAAAATACTGCCACTAATGCTGCTTGGAAAAAAAGCACTGCTTTTATGTAGCACTACTTCCATTTGCCAGCAGAAACACTAATGGCAAAAAACCCCCACCAACCAAAAAAGACCAGCCAAAACCCCACAACCTTAGAGGACCAAACACAAACATTCTACCAAAACTATGTATCCTCTACAGGTCAGTAATTATGAAGTCAGAACTAAACATTAATTATTTTACTTGTTTCCAAACCAATTCTAAGACTGTGGGTAATTTCTCATCATCGTCAATATTACATTCCTACTTAGTCACTTTTATGTCCAGAATTTATTAATAGCAATATGAGCAGCCTTTGTCTCACCACTATGTTACTAGCTTCTCCTTTGATAATTTATATGAACAAATAATTTTAGCCTGTATACACATACCAAAAGACTTTCAAAGATAGCTGGGGAAAAAAAAAAACCAAAAAACAACACACCAGGTACTATAAGCAAAAAACCTCATCCTGTTTGCTTATGCCAAGAACAGGCCAAAATGCAGCGTCATTTAGCCTTCTGCGTTGACAACTGCAAGCTTTGGATACCATCCTACGAAACCCTGAGATCTGGAAGCAGCATACCACCTTCCAGCTCCTGGCTTCGGCCTTTGCAAGCAAATCATACTGAAAAAATAACGTACTTAAGTAACATTTTTTTCTGGTGACTTAGTTTTCAGACAAATCCATGCCCTGCTCTATTTCACCACAGAGCTATAGAAGCATTTCAGCTGCTTCAAGAAGCAGGCATGGTCAAAATTGCTTTTTCAGCAGTAGACAGGCTCAGATTATCTAGAATTCAGACAAACATCAAGGTGAAAAACCTAGTGAAGAGGAGAAGGTTTTTATTTACCCCAACCAGAACCAGGGCTAACTGAACGTCAGACGGAATAGAGCTGTGCAGCAAAAGAAAGTCTCGTTCAGAATCAGCAGCTTAGAAAGACCTTCGGGACATTGGAGAAGCAACGGAAGTAGTCTTCAGTTGCAAGAGGCAGGAAAGAACATCTTATAAAATCCTTTAGTGAGGGGAAGCCACTGCCTTTATCACACACAAGAGAGCAATATCAAAGTACAAGTAAAACATTACCAAGTTTTGAATATGCATAACACATATGTGTTGTAATCTCAGCTACACTAGCTTAACTGTCAAATTCACTGGTTTTATTTTAGACTGTTTGGTTGGGGGGTTTTTGTTTTGGTTGTTGTTGGGTGTTGGTTTTTTTTGGTTTTTTTTAACACTACAACATTTTTGGACAGCATGGTTGTTTCCAACTATTGCTCAGCACATTTTGGTCAGCCTGGAAGAGGCAGACCCAGAAGCTGAGCATTAGAGCACAAGAATTCCAGGTCCAAAACAGTCTCTCCTGATTTCACCAGCTCCATGAACTCCAGGGAGCTAGTGCTTTTGAGGCTGCAGGTCTTAATCTTTAGGGTTTCTACAGGCAATGCCAGAAGACAGAACTGTAGAGTTTATTGTTCACTGGATTGCCTTCAGATCTGATTGAAAAATTGTAACATTACTAAAAATAATTTTCCATGTAATAAGACAATTTGCAATCTAGCATGCCAATCACAACAGTCTGTGTTACAGTAAGTACTCAATATTTATTTAAACATACAGATTTTTTAGACTTCTGCTAATGTTTCCCTAGAAAGAAGAATTGGATTTTAGATACTACAACTTGTTTGAAGTATTTAAGTTTCTCAATAATTCGTGACCCATCCTAGGAAAACCGAGACTAGTTCAGGATAACATGCCTGTGGCATGCTAGGTTGTCAGTGATATCCATTTGGAAGAAATAAGGTACGAAAAAAATCCAGCCGTTGAAATCTGAAACCACTCCTGCTATGGAATTTCCAAGTACAATTCGTATGAACACAGTGAAACCAGCAAAGCATTTTGCCTTCCAAATCATCAGAATGGTTGATTTTTAAGTTACCTTTCTGGTCACTGGTAACCGTGCACATGATCACCACTCAAACCTGTTCATGTCTGTGTGAGAATCAAGCAGATTTTTCATCTCTAGGGAACTGACCCCTACAGTTTGGACCCCCCTACAGTGCCAGAGGTTGCTTCTCAAATGCCAAAATATTGTCACCTCTTTGTCATCTCCTAAACACAGCCCCAGCATTGCTCAGTGGGTTCTGCAGCAGGGAATACCCTCCTATGTAACCTAAAGCTTCCCTGCCACAGCTTCAGCAACTTTGGAATAGGAATTCTAGCAAACACAAAGACTATCTTGGCCATCCCACTTTTGCTACAACAAACCTTAACAAAGGGGGAGAGGAGGAGAGCTCCTGGTACCTTGCCTCTCCCTTCCCCATGAAGAACAGGGTTATGCTGCTTGTTGGTACAAAATAGTCAATGCTCACGCTACCCCCATGATTTTTATTTGATGTTCAGATGTTTTTGTATCATCAATGTATTTGATGTTCAGAGATGTACTAGTTAGAAACAGTGCACAGTAGAAGAAAGGTACTGACCATGCTATAAACATTGTGTCCAGTTTTATTTAACATTTAAAAGTCCTAAAATAAGTCAACGTCACACAATCTACATCACCTACTAATTTCATCCTCACAATTGTTTGCCTGCACTGTGCAAATGGGGCAGAAGGAACAGCTCTAACAGACACTCACATTGACTCTCCTCCGAATACTTATGAATGCCATTTTTGAGGCAACAGCGCTCTCAGGTTCTGTCTGTACCTTGGCTGCAGAATAACTCTTCTCTCATTTCAGTACCTGCGCTCTCTAGTTACTTTTATGCAACATACCAGTCCTGCCACTGCACAGTATCAAACAGCCCTTAGTAAAAACCCTCGCAAGATCAATTCTTTTTTGTTCTTGGCACAGAACAGCATCACAACACCCACCTCAGATATGAGATTAGCATACCTCCAGCACAGAATGATACTGGCACATAGGCCTGAAATCAGCTCGTCATCGGAGTAGTGCCGAACACAATGAGCCAGCTTGGATCCAAGCTGTACTGTCCTGGATTTGGAGGACTAAGGAGCGCTGGTGGAGGTACATCAGCAGATCTTACTGGTCTGATGCAAAACTTGTAGGAAGAGGAAGAAGGTTTGATGGGACCAAGCCAGCTATGTGCAATTGCTATCACTGTGTTAGGCTCTCCAGCACAGTAAATCATTTATATCACTAGTTTTATTCCCCACTCTTCCAGTCCCCCCTTGCCTTAGATAAGGGTTTGAACCATAGACAGCTGCTACTGCTACCCTTTGCTGTAACAAAGTAAGATTCTAAGGCAAGGATGGATGAAAAGACAAATATGTATTGGTTAGCAAGCCAGGGGAGCCTATCTTTAGCTTTTCACATGGAAATCTGGTTTTGCAAAGCAGAACAGGGAACAGTATCAGGGTAAAACTTAGATATGACTCTACCACAGGCACAAGAGAAACAAGCCCTGGTCGCTCAAGCAGGTATACACTGCTGTTTACTATGAGACCAGCCTAACAAACCCCCCCCCCTTTTCAGTTCTCATTTGAGGATTATTTTAATGGATAGTAAATTCACAGGTTTAAACTACTTCCTCAATATGCACAGAGCATTCAAGTACAGTGGAGTCTACAAGAGCATCTGTCACCTGGTCCTCCTTACATTAAAGCTAGTGAGCAACAGGTTAGCATTTTAAGACTAAAGTGTTGTGAATAGTACGCAAATTGTTTCTTCCTGACAAGTTATTTCTGCTGGTTTTGTAGGATACTCAAACTGAAACGTAGTGGTCAAGTCCTCCTTTAAATCCAGAATGGACTTCTTAAAAAAAATAAATAAATAAAAAATTATTCTTTTTTTAAACATACTTGCTCAAGTCCCAGTCAAATAAAAACAGTCACGGAAGTTTAACATAGGTAAAACAACTCCAAGAGAACAGAGAAGCATAAACTGTTTTAATACATCTTTAGGAAAAAAAGAAACTGGCATAGAGGATTCCTTTAATCCCACAGAGCTGAGACATTTTGACACCAGATAGCTATCATTTTGCTTGTCCTCCATCTCCACCCATTTTCAGGCACAATTCTACCCTTTTCTCCTTCTCTGGGACAAACTATGTACTTTGACAACAAACACAGAGTCTCTCCTCCCCTCACCCAAATTATTTTTTTCCTACACAACTGGAGACAGCTTTAGTACAAGGAAGAACATACTACAGACTGGCTACCTTTAGGCCAGCAAGCAGCGCAGCACAACCAAGGCCGTTGCTTCTAAGGAGATGACAGCCACACGACTGCATTTCAGCGGTTTTACTTCAGAATAGCTGTCCTGTAGCACAGTCCTGCAGCCTCATCATGCAGTGGCTGGGGTGCACCTTCCAGTTTTATTTCAACTGAAAGCAATTCAGTTCTTAACACTCCAAGGCAGGTCTGCAACGTGAACCGAGGTGCACAGGACATCCCCTTAATTGCACTTTTCTAAGCAGAACTCTCCTGTAGGTGCACCAATCAAAGACTAATTCATTTATAAAATAGGCTGGACCAGTTTGTTTTCTAAAGCACATACCAGAGAATATGAACAAGATTAGAATGCATTCTAGTGCGATATGTAACTGTTATTGACAGGCAGTCAATTACACAGAAAAAAATATTTCTCCATGATAGCTCAAAAAAATGTATTTTTTAAAATCACATACCTTAGGAAACAAGCTCAAACAACACCATGTGGTTCACTGTCCTTTTAAGACAACTTCAACATTAAACAAAATATAAAAATGCTTTTCCATCAAGAAGAATTCAAGATGTAAGAACAACTCGTATTAATGTTTAAGCATAGTATGCATGGAAAACACTAGCAGACAGGCTTTTAACCTCCAGTTACAAAACGAGTACTGAGGCCTTCAGTTAAGTGTCGGCATTTATAGAACAGTACCTTCACCTGGTAGAAATGTCAGACAGAGATGCTCAAAACAAACTACAGTTGGAATCAAGTGATAATAATAATCAATGCCAAGAACAAAATAACCTGTTTTAACCCATCTCTGGATTTAGCTTTTTGGTCAACAATGTTTCATGTGTTTTGACAGCTACACTCACCACACTTTTTGCTGCACAAGGATGAAAGGACTACACATGGAGAAAGTATAAATACCAAAGAAATCATGGTATCACCCTGTTCCAAAAAGCATTCTTATTTAAATAAAATAATATTATCCAGTTAAAAAAAGCAGTATTTCTGAGAAACACTTGACAAGCTAGGATATTTTAGGACAGAGCTGAACCAGAACAAGCTACATTTTACACAATAGCTTAATGCAGAGGGAACACAGATGTAATCATACAATTTGCAGCTCTAGTACAGTGAGCAAAACAAGAGGCTACGCGCTTCTGTTCAGCAGCATAGCAGTCATTTTAGAAATACCATTATAGGTGCATCTAAAACAAACACTGTAGAGAGGGCAACAGTTGAAACATGGAGATTTCAATCCAATATTTGCATTTACCCATAGCACCCGTTGCTCTTCCAGACTATCAAACATGCTTTCAATGCCAGTCAGCCCCCAGCTCTGTCCTCCTGGCACCTTCCTGCTCCCAGCATGGTTGGAAAACCACAAGGCATAAAGGCAATAGTTAAGAGGCTACAGAGTGCATGCTATCAGCACAAGGGATTCTTCATGGCACATTTTTGGGAATCTAGTAGAAGAGAATTACTGATGATCCTCTAGCTTTACAGCCTAGAGCTGAGATGACACAGCATGATCCACACTCATTTCAAAAACTGTCAAATTCCTCTCCCCCCCACTTCCAAAAGCACATCACAGAACTAATGCAGCACACCAGAAGTGCTACACGTCCTACAAGTTCACTTTGAATCTTAAGAAGGAAACAAATCTAGAGGAAGTCTTTTAATAAACAAATCTCTTCACATCTGAAATGCCATCCAAGGCACTGCTGGGGACTAAAAAAAAAATAAAATACTTTAGACCACAATTAAATTCATATACTCGCTGAAGGAACACAAATCGAGAAACCTCAGCTAACTAGTCTAGCAAGTAATGTTAACTTCACCTTCAAGTCTGATACAGCAAACAACACGTTGGAGGGGTTGGTAGCGTTGTTATGGTCAGTTTTTTATTTTAGAGGAGAGTAAGTCACAGCTTTCCTCTAGAGTCGTTCAAGTCAGAAGAACTGTTCAGAGCTTCAACTCTCTGGATTCAGTGGAGGCACTCCCTGCCTCGCAGCACCCTGCACGCTTCCTCACGTACCCTCACGCTGAGGATCTGGCTGGCCTCAGACTGTGCCCACGGGAGTCACCAGGGCTTGCAGGCTGCCTGCCTCGCAGCAGGCCGGCCCTGCTCCCGGCCCAGGGCGCCCACCGCCTCCCCAGCCTGCGAGCCGGCGCACCATCAGGGCGCCTGGCAGCGGCTAAAGGCACCGAGTGTTCTGGCTCAACAGATGTAGATTTTCCCACAAGGCAGAGTTTAACTCCCCCCCCCCTTAAAAACCTACTAGCTCTACTAGCTAACATGCTACGAAGACCAATACTAATGCATTATTCTCACTTATAAGCAGAGCATAGCAACACCAGCTTAAACCACACTGTAGATCTTTGTTTTCAGTCAAATGTTCAACAACATCCATCTCATGAAGATTTGTATTTTTTTAAATACTGTTTTACTTTCAAAAGTTAAAAAGCATCTCTGAAAACACATCCAAATTAACAGTCATCTTTAAAAAGCAAAATTAAGAAGTTCTGAAGCATTGGTTTTGTAGACTGGAATAACATTTAACACATCTAGTGCTGCTTTTCCTAAAGCGTTTGTATAGGAGCCCAAGCAAAGAATCACAGTAACTGGGTAAGTGCGAGATTGGCACTTTATTAGTAAATAATATGGAGACGGGACGACACTATTTAAAAGAAAACAAGGCTCTGGTTTACTTCTCTGGTAGTAAGTAGTTCAAGTTTCAGAGATACTTGTAAATGCCAGATCTTACACTGTAAGAAACTTTGTCTTTCAAATACGCTGCAGAGTGAATATACAGATCAACACAAGTCTATGAGCAACCACAGATTCTGATCTGCACAATAATCGAGTCTCATTACAAGAATGTACTTTTTCCTTGGCACCTTACTAAAACCTTAACCCTACAACATGTTGCTTACAGCTGAAATTGATTACTACAAAACTATTTTCTGACTATTCCAAAATTAGCAAGAGAAACACAAAGCATAAGATTATTTTCAATTACTACCCGTTATACTTTTTTTTTGGGGGGTGGGGGTGTAGAAGTACAAGAGTTACATATTAAGTGGCACACTGTAAGAAGAAAGTTTAGTAAGGAAGAAAAAAATCCAAGACACTAAATCTACAAGAGTGAATTAAATAACAATCTGCATTTAAAATTCAGGACAGCAGCACCTGCTCTTTCCATTGATTTTTTTTTTCTTGTAGCATACGTTATTAAATAACATCAGGGATAAAGGTATTCAAAATACAGAAAGTGAAGAAGAGAATCACTAAAGACTGGAGACATCCAGAATCTTCTCACAGGGCCCTTGGACTCACACCGCCCTGCCCTCCAAAAGCGCCAATCTCCAGAAGACAAGTCACACAGTACAGAAACTACATTTTCCCCATTCGATTCCAACTGTCTGAAGTATGAAAACACTGTCGAAGACAGCACTAAGTTTTGTCTTTTCTTGTTCACGATAAGCTCAGAACATCATTCTTGCACCATTGCTCAAATCATAGTTCTTTCTGGCAAGCTTTTTTGAAAAATATGCAAGGGTGAACACTATAGAAGTGAGTGCAACTTTAATTACCTTTTCCATTGTTACAGTGTGAGACAATCAGGATTTAACATCATATTAATTTTTCCACGAAGCTTAAAAAGAATCAACACCCATTTTCAAGATACTACAGAAGTATTTTGTGCATATTTTTAGCTACACCACTAAGCCAGGTTACAAGGCCTAGGCCTTCTCCCATAAACACCAACAAAAAAGAAATCTTTTAAAAAGCCCCCACATGTAAAACTCAAATACTAACATTACAAAAGGGGAGGAGGCAGCCAATAAAGATAACACGTGGCAGGAACCACCAACTTGACAAAGCACCCTCCTGCTTACAGAACACCTCACTACAAAAATACAACTAGGGAGATCCAACTCAACCGTTTGATTCCACATTTTAAGCTTCTATTTTTAAAATAAAAGCAACCTTTGCACTGAGGATGAGTTAAGCCTCTTAGTGCAAACATATCTACTTTTGTCTAGTTTATCCTGTAGTCTTAAGGGCTTATATCTCTGAATGTGTCCAAGATCAAATAAAGAACCAAATAAAAAGATGAAAAACTAAATTGCTGCAGTGGCTATGAACAACAGATGCTGGTTTCAATTCAAGGCCTCTGGCATCTCATCAGTAATACAAAGCAGCAACACACTTCAGCTGAAAAAGCGAGCTTTTAGTTTGCAGATTCCTGTAGAAACAGAAGCAGTTAACATATTTTCATTAAGAATTAACCTAGCAACACAGACTCTCCCTTCCCATGAAGACAGGTAGCAGGTGAAAGCACAAGTTCAAGTACTTAACCAATTTCAAAAACTAATGATAATTTCTGAACCACCGTTCCATTTAAAATCAATTCCTTTCAAAAACCTGATCACCACCTTCTTGCAAGAACTTGAATTTTTACGTGAGACCTCAATTTCAGAATGCACTATTTCTTTTAGGAGAATGAATCACTATTACTGGTTTGTTTGGGTTTTTTTAAAAAAGGAAAGGTACATTACTATAGACAAAATTCCTTAGTACAGTGCTTTCTCATCGCACCAGTTCCTGCAAAAGGATGATCACGACAACTCACAAACAAAAAGGCAGACTGCAAGAAGCAGCCACTCAGGACAGAGCGAAAGATGACTAGCATGTTTATGCATGTTTAAAAGTATTTTAACGTGCTTTACACTACCCAATATGTTGTCTCTCAAGAAAGCGAATGTAGTTTCTAAAGGATGCTCTCTATTGGAATTCATTTAGTAACTTTATCAGCTAAAAGGAGCTACAATATTTTACTGCACACTTACTACAGGGATGCTAACTGATAATTCCCAAGTATTTCAATTTCTTTAGATTTTGCAGTATATAAAATAAAAACCTACCACTTGCACCAACAAGAACCTTTCAACTGTCTTTGGCCTTACTTGTCCAATTCCAAAACAGATGATAAAAAAAAAAAAAAGGACTTTTTTGCATGCATACACATCGAGCACACATCCTTCATTCAAAGATTCATGTGATAAGGCAGTTAAATAGAAAGGAGAAGGTAAAAACTGTTTGGTGGGGGATTCTCAAACAGCATTAAGCTAATTTTGTTTTGTCCTCAAAAAGAACTAGACAATCAGGATTTGCATGAGTGCTCCTTAAACAATTAAGTGGCTGCTGTTTCTTTTCTTAAATTCATTGTGTTTAACAGAGGAGCAGCAATTGTTGGCTTTAACCTGCCAGTCATTTATGCTGAAACTCAGCCTTCTGATAATACACAAATTCCATGACAAAACCTAAACCAAGCAGAGTGAAAGATGTATTGCAAGACTGAAGGAGAGGTGTGCTTAGTACTTCACAGGCAAGGGAAGAAATGGAAATATTGCTATGACTGACTGCAAACATGTACAGTGGTAAATGGGAATAGCTCGCTTGCTCTGCTAAACAAATACAGAACATAGTCTCCTGAATTAGTTACCAAGAACAGACACTGCATATCCTACCTACATTTCATCCTGTTCTTCAGTACTATATGCTGCATGGTTTTTTTTAATCCTTCCAGTAATGCTTGGCTAGTAGGTTCACTAAGTTTGTACATTATTTACAGCATATCTGGAGAGAAAAGATAGGCCTCTCCCATTTACCTCAGTTTTCTTTCCCTTTTGCCTGTCTCCGATACCAGCTTCCCTCCTGCTCCTGCAGCTGCTATCTGCCTTGCACCAAACAATTCTACCTGCATACCTCACTACCACTTGTGAGCCTCCAACCGTATTTCCAGCTGTTCATATATCCTTTTCCACAGCGCAGGTCAGACCAACAAGTATTTGCATTTGCCAGAAGCCAGACCTTTTACGTGTAAAACTGATGGTTTTGGTGTCTCAAGGTTCCTGTAAAAGCCTAATCAATTTAAGGTTATTCTGTAGATTCGCTGCAGGTTAGCTTACTAGGTACTCCTCTGGTTTTCTTCCTTGACAAAAGTTAGAACACAAACAAATGCATTTCCTATCACCTCAGGCAGCTTTCCTGAAGATCTCTGCCACAAACCCAACAGGCTTCACAGCTGGGTTTCTCTTTCTCCCTGCAGCTCAGGGTCAGGAGCTGTGATTTCATTTCTTCCAGAAACAGACAAATAGATCTGACATCTCTGTTTTGCAGCACAGCCTATTCACTTGTCACCTCCCTTTGCAGAGTCAGTGGTAATTGGTTACATTCTACACCAGCACAGCTTCGATGTGAAAGCGGAATTTAAAAATGCAGGCAAAAGCTTTTGTGCCACTAAAAAAATGAGATAGCAGAGTTAGCTGCCCCAAGTGTGACCTTACGACTCCCAGTTTTGAAGCACTATTTTAGTACCATAAATGAACAGGTTATTTACATACAGTAAGTATTCTTTGATAGACACTTCAAAGAGCCTTCTATAAATTCCTATTCCAGCCTCTAAGGTATCCCAATCCAACACCAAAATCAAAGGTCATCAAGCTCAACCCCTTATGAGAATTTCAGGGAAACAGAAGAGGTTGCTCGGAGTCCATCATGAAGGGCTGCTTCCACAAGAGTGCTCTTCAGCACCGAAACGTACGTTCAGACTAGCAGGGAACAGCAACAGAACTGCAAGGCATCCTATCTATCAGTCCCAGTTTGCATTTCTCAAACAGTAAAGTGTTTCACATACATTGTATTAAGGATTTTGAGCTACTTCTCAGACTGCTACCTATATATTTCTGCACTCAAATTCAGGAAGCCTGTTTTTATAGCACAGTCACAACAGACTCTTGAATTCAGTATAACGCGTAACAGAAAGAGGAAAATACATACAATTTCAGATGTGGCAGAGTAAACATAACTTAAGTTCTCTCAGTCCTCTGACCAGATCATTTATGAAGGTCATGCTACAGAGTCTCGGAAGAACATAAAACAAAAGCCATTATTTCTGTGACCCCTATCATAAATAATAGTCCTCAAGCACTGAGGAAAGGCCATATCACTGCCAGCAGCCAGATATCAGTCACAAGGGAACAGGGCAGTCCAGTTAATCAATAACTTCACATAAGACCACCATTGTTGGGTTTTTTTTTTTGTCTGGGCCTGAACCAGTCATTTGCAGCACAAATCCACAAGCAGACCACAAACTGCAGGATGTGAGGTTTAACAAAAATCAAGAATGGAAAAAAAAACCCGAAGAGCTCAACCTTGCTTTCCTTTTCCAAAACTCTTTTTAGGTGGAGATTTTGGCATGAGCTCCATTTACAGAGAAATCTAGGTAGATCTTGCTGAAACCTCCCTCCCTCTCTTCTGCATCACCAGAAAACAGGAAGGGCTCGGGGGAAGGGGACAGGTGAGAACACTCTTCCCTTCTCCCCATACTTTTACTCTAGTACCACTACTTCAGGAAAAAACAAATAAA
>VZTL01036380.1:0-10002 GCA_013400535.1 Scopus umbretta
AGAAAATAAAACATTTTTCTTTGCAAGTCAGCTTTAACGCACCCGGTATGGGGATTGCAGAAGAGTGTGGAAATCTCAGAGGGAGCCATTATCAGTAGATCACTGCCTGGGCAGAGCATAACGGCCTCTCCCAAGCTATTAGAAGCAATTGTTTCAATAAACATTCGTCCTGCAATCAATGGCAAGACGAATGGCGATGCCCCTCCGGACTCCTGCCGGTCTAGCAGGGATAACACAGACCTCAGATGGCAGGTCCCCAGTGGATGGGAGCCCCTGGCCTCGCCGCGGTGGCCTGGCTGGTGAGGACTGAGCCAGTGCTTGCTGTGCAGGCAGGGGCTCACCTAGCAGTGCTTCCCCATGCAGCTGGACCTGCGGTGGCTGGTGTCCTTCTGAGGCCAGGCAGCTGTAGCTGCCTGCTGCGGCCATGGGCGTGTTGATTCTGCAGTCCTGCATGGAGATGCCTCCATCAACGTGCGCTGCAAAGCACTGCTGAGCTTCCTGGTACCCTGCACCACAACCACACAGCTGCAGCCCTGCACTACAGACTGCCTCTGTACTGTTTTATAAATACCCAACTTTATGACCAGAAGCTTTTATTAAAACACTTAGACAACTTAGACCCAGCTAAAGACCCCAGCACTGCCTCCTGGTGCTGCAGCAACCAAGGTCTGCGGTGGTCCTGCGCAGACACATGGGGTGACCACGTGAGCTGAGTACCACACTGTACTGAAACCCTCCCACAGTGCCTGCCCATCTCGGGGGCCAAGGGATCTTCACCCAGCTTCGTGCAGCCAGCAAGCGCTGTGGCAGGGGACGTGCATCATGTCAGCCATAGGGATTAACCCACTGCAATACCATCAATGTAATTTTATTAACTGTCTACTCTGCTCTGAACAAGAAAATACCAGCTTCTTCAACAAGCCTCTATTTAAGGTTTTCTTTCCAAAGACTGCTTCATTTTGTATGCCTAGACTTTTCTACCAGCTTGTCCAAAGCAGGAACAAAACATGAATGACAAATACATGGGCCGTGTGCCCTGACACACACTCTGTCCAAGCCCAATTTAAAGTGGAAATTACCGGTAGAAAACAAAGAAACCGCCATAGTTTATCAGTCCTAATCCAATTAATGCTAATAATGTAGTTTACTAATAATAGTACGTAGCTCTCTTGAACACAAACTTGTACTACTTACTATATGGCTGAGAGATGGAGGCAGACATAGCAGTAAAACACAAGTTGAGTCTCCAGGTCAAACCAGGCCATGCCCTGACCATAACGCTTCTTGCTTTTCAAGTTTCATATTGTTCATTTCTTGCAACACATGTTCCTATTCAAGCCAATGGGAAATTTGCCATTAACTTCAAAGGGACCCAGAGTGAGCTCCTGCGGCAGTCGATCTCCTTAAGGAGGAGGACTGTGCATCCCCAGTTTTGGCACGGCACAAGCAATCCCGCTGGCTTATAAAGTCACTGTCACACTTAACGCCACAAGTGCTGAGTGAAAGTTTTTGCAGGAATACTCTGCTAACCTTCATCATGGCAACTTATCAAAAACACACCTGAATCTGCACAGAATTCAGTGAATAGGTTCACTATTGATTAAATGATTAATATATGATTAAAAATACATGCATGCTGTAGGGAGACTCAAGGTTTCACAGGGCACTCTCTGCAGCAGGACTACACACTTGAAAAATGCAAGAGGGCAGAGGTTCAGCCCCCACACTCGGTTTCCCTGGGCAGCCCCTGCTGAACCCAGGTCTACCCAGGGTGGAGGACATGAAAGGTAAGGTGGGGAGTTTGTGGCCAGGGCTTTTCCTTCTCATCTGAATAGGGGAGGGCTCATTCCCCAGCAGAGCTGTATAGATGAGGACAAGGAAGCATTGTACATCACCTGTCCAGACCACGCAAGCCCTTGTGACTCCCCTGTCAAAAACACAGTGATGTCTTCATACATTGCCACGGAGAAAAAGTGATGTCAGAGAGTGAGGCAACCACTGAGCCTGCTCATCCACTTCCAAGAATCTGCAAGAGTTTCTGGAGAGACACGCACCTCCCTCTTCCTTTGCTGCTCCAAGGCTCTGCCTCTCCGCCTCTCAACTCCTGGTTTCAGAAATCAGCACAGATCCACCAAGCATGGCAGGTACCTGCCTTCTTCTTGGCAAAGCTCTGGCAGGAATGATGACACGCAGCATCTCTGCCCTCAGCCATCCACAAACCAGATCTCAAGGCAGGGGGTTGCAAAATAAGGCTCGTATCTCCTCGCCTACCAGTTATCACCTGTATAACCTCTTCACTTCTTCCCTCAGAAAGAACAACCTCCCAGCTCACCTTCTGCAGGTGTTTACCTCCCGTTACAGAGGAGAAGGGAGGCTGTGTTGGTGACTTCCACTTTATAAAATTATTTCCCCTACCCCATATAAAATAATCTCATTACATTCCCCATGGCTTTAATAGTAACAGCCAATTACTCACTAGTGGCAGGAATTGCTACGGGTAAAAGGGGAGCGATGAAAAACTGCTGGCTACCCTGCTGAGCACTGTCCCAGAGGAAAGGACAGTTCAGCTGAGCTCCCTCAAGTCCCAAATCAAAGTGGGCAGCCAGAAGTCTTCTCCAGCCACAGAGGGCTCTGAGGGAGCAGGTACGATAGCTACAGGCCAGTCCTCCTTGCACATTAATCTGCAATTTGAGAGGGTACAGGGTTTATTCTGGGTTCTGACTTGTTTTGTGACTTTGGGCTAAGCTTTGTCTCTCTCGCATTTAACCCATGAGCTCTTGTGTTGTGCAACCAACACCTCCGGATGAATGGAGGGCTGAGTCCCCAGGAGAGCTTGGTTATGAGCAAATTTTTTCACAGACTATGCCTGCAGGGCCTTGTTCAAAGGTCTGTCTTCAAGCAGGGTTAGGGCTGAGAGAGGGAGAACCCCTGGAGGTGCAGCTGGTGTTCGGATGGGAAGGGGCTGCACAAGGGAAAAGCTGTTTCCATCTTTTTTCATACAACAGCAGTCCCTGAGGAGATGCTCTTTAGAGGGGGAAATGCTGTGATCCCAGGTGATGCCCCTGTGTCACACCAACTGAACCAGACTGATAAGCCAGAGCAGGAACTCTGGCCTGGGGTTGAGTTTGGCTCCAGTCTCTTTGGATGAAGCCTGGCCACTGCTGTGGGGTATGTGTGTGGTTGTGCCAAGCAAAGTATTTTATTCTTCATGCAACTCCATTGGGGAACATGCAAGCAGCAGGCAAGCACCACCAGGACACCCGCATGCACCCAGCACAACTCACTCTGGCAGGCTTGCTCAGAGCCTTGGCTTGCTTCCCTGCACTCCAGCATTTCCTGAGTAATTCGCACATCTGTGCTTGACTGTGAGAGCCATGTCTTCAGCAGCTTCTCGTAAGGAACAGGACTAAGATGGAAACCCTAAGAGGAAGGATGTGAAGATGGCACAGTAAGAGAGTCTTGCAGCTTCCAGCTGAAGGCAGGCTTTGCTTTTAATGCACTGTACTTCCTTCATCTGTGAAAAGTCTAGGGAACAAAACCCAGCGATGCTGCTCTAAGCCCTGCTTTCTGGAGGGCCCTCTCTTTCCCACACCAAATGCTGCGGGTGTTTGCTGTGGCGCTGAAGAAGAGCCATGCACATCAAGCCCCCCCTTGCTGCATGTGCTACCTGTGCTGCAATGCCAGCTCTTCTTAAAAGGGTTCTTGTTGGCTAAAGCCAAGACAAACCAATGCTTTGTCCAGAGTAATGTGTGTAGTAACACAACCCAGTCTCCAGTTACCGTCTGCTGAACCATGCCAATATTCTCCTATTTTATTGTAAGGCTTCCTAAAAATTACCCGAGTGAGAGCCAACTCAGTCATTAGAAGGTCACCAACCCAGAGATGCAGCACACAAATGTGTATTTCTCATGTCTGCTGACAGCCACACAGCATCTCCCAAGGGTGCTGGGACCCCCTTCCCAGGCCACTAGCCAGCAGTATCACTGCACTGCTAGTAACAGCAGCCCAGAAAGGTCTACAAACTGGACACCTTGTGTGGAAGCCCTAAGAGTCCAGCCTGAGCCCAAGACTCAGAGGTCTTCCTTGCAGCTCATTATTATTTATTATTTGTACTGTAGAAGTACCTGAGAGCCTACTAATATGATCAGAGACTGTTTATATCAGATGCTGAACACCAACAGCATAGCAATGATAACTGCCCTTGCCAAGAGGTTCAGAAGCATACAGATCACTTTGGGCTGAACAGAGGACTCGGAAGACAGCAGAGGGAGCGGTTAGACCCAGATGTGCTCAGAGCTTTCAGTGGGACCCAAAGGAAATTGCGTTTCCCACTGGTAACCCCGTCTGCCTCTGGAAGCTTTGACCTATCA
The DNA here is from genome assembly GCA_013400535.1 of Scopus umbretta. Taxonomy (NCBI): domain Eukaryota; kingdom Metazoa; phylum Chordata; class Aves; order Pelecaniformes; family Scopidae; genus Scopus; species Scopus umbretta. Next base: position 4,371 of record VZTL01036380.1, read on the forward strand.
CCATACCGCTCTGAGCATACCCGCAGTGCTCTCCTGGACAGCACTGCTTTGCATTCTGGCTTTGAAAACTGGGAGACAGAGACCAATCCTAATGTGAACAGCCACGGCCCTAATATAAAAATGATTACAAGAAATACAAAAACCCGAGAACATGTGAACAAACCACAGCGGATGAAGACTCCTTCCCCAAAGTGGAAACTCAGTCCTGTTTCATGCTGAGTGTGCTTGATGCCTTTTCAGGATGGGGGGGTCAAATGCCCCCAGGCCAGATCCAGATCAGGCCCATTTAGCTATGATTTCTAGCCTTCCCTTGAAGCATCGGGCTTTGTTTTTTGTCTCAGACCAGAGAACTCAGCTGGATAATGTTTCCACTTCAGGACGGCACGTCCTGCTTTCCCACCAAACATCATCTGCATCTGGCCAGTGATCAACTTGCAAAGTCCACTGAGACTTTTGGATGCCCTAAGCTATGATTATGGGTTAAACCCATTCATCTCTAATCCTGGAGCGTGCTCGTTAGCTGCCCTGCAATTAAACCCATTGCAATGTCCGCAGGGCACTGATTTGAAAGGGAAGGGGAGCCAAATGGTGCCTGTTTTTAGGAAGGAGGGGAGGCACGGGAACCTGCTGTGCCACACTCTGGTGTCCCTTTCTGTCGCTGCAGATCTGGGGAGCTGCACTGGAGACCAGAAGGCACCTCCACCCATGCAAGCCCAGAACAGAGATGCCACCACCCCACAGTGCGTCCCATCCAGGAGAGCCAAGCACCAGTGCGGTTGACAGGTGCAAGCTACAGCCGTGCTGCTCCCCAGGATGGAGACAGAAAGGGAAACTGCCTCTATCCCCTGTGCCCTTGGGATGCTGTTTCTGGGCTGCACCTGCCAGAAGGAAGTGTGAAATACTGAACTACCCTCCAGGTCACTGAAATGCTGCTGTGCAGGGATGGCAGAAGGATGTGGGGCCAACAGTAGAGACCTTTCTCCAGGAGACTGAGGTCTGAGGAGGAGGTGAGAGGTTGGCAGGGATGGAGAATGAGAGATGTCTGGGGCTTGCAGAGAGATGCTTCACACTGGGAAAGGAAGTTGTCTCCTTTTTGGCTGCTTGATGTTTGTTGGGATTTTGGTTCTCATGAGATGTGGACACGGATACAGATGCACAGACACGTTCAGGTATCAGGAAGTGGCAACTCTGAACAGCAGGGTGGCTTTTGAGCTCTCCCACTGCACCTCTGGCAGCCTCTTCCAGCCATGCCACCTGTCCATAAACCACCACAAGTCCTCCACTGCCCCATCAATAGCTTTCTGCAGCCACTCCTGGAAAGGGTGCAGCTGCAAATTCAAGCACGCTCCAGCGGGCTTCTCAGTGCTCTTCCTCCCCTTTGTTCTTTGCAAGGCTTTACAACCAGTGGCAACCTCAACCCTACCAACCTGCAGGCACAGCCTCTTCCTCTCCAGGAGGGACACGGACTGAAGGACCAACACCTCTGAACATCCCTGTCACAGGCTCTAAGCACAGAAAAGCTGTATTAATTCTCAGTCTGAGATGGGGGAGAGGAAGAGATGCAGCTGGCAGGCTAATGTGCTGATGTGACGGTAGAAGAAACTGGTAGCCTGGACAGATGGACCAACTTGCCCCTGCAGGAGAAAGTGCTTTAGCACTTTTGTCGACTATGGAGAAGACTGTGGGGTTTAAAACTGCATCATGAGCTGTGTACAGGGGATTCTCAGTGTAACTGTTTCATTGGTACCGAAGCAGGTGTGTCTAGTGAAATGTTTAAACTATAAATTGATATACTACCTGATGGCTATATGGCACCTTGTCATTGCCCAAACTAGAGCAATGAAACACAAACCAACATCCCAAAGTCTCCTGCAAGTCAGCTTTCCCTGTTGGGTCCCCACTATGCACCCCTTTCCATTGCTCTTGAGGGCAGCAGGGCTGGAAATACCACAAGGAAAAGCAACCAGAGCAACGAGAATTGTGATTCTGTGTGCACCAGTGGCTTGTAGGGACCCAGCCAAATGCAGGGGGTGATTCTGCGCTCCCAGCTTGGAGAGGGTAAAAAAGATTATTGCCAGAGGTCCTGTGGCAGGCAATGAGAAATTAAAGCTCTTCCCAGAAAAGAGTGAAGTCACCTTTCCTCTTTCTCTCGAAGAGCAGAAGGAACAAGGAAATGTTTTCTTTCCTTTCGCTAGGACTAACCACTCCCACTGCCCCTTGATGCCAAAAATACAATCCGTTCACTTTTCCCAGGTGCCAACCCATCAGCACTATTGCATAACCAGCCATACCACCTCCCTGCATCTCCCTGACATTTCAGCAAGTCACAGGAATGATGAAGTTTGGGGCTGGCCTAAAAAAAATCCTCTCCCCCTCCAGGCTAGTCTCTCTATGCATTACGGGACAAATCTGTGCTATGGCTGAAATGCCCACCCTTACCCCCTGCAGGTCCAGCCTGCACACTTTGCCTGTTTTTCTGTAGTCCTCTGTGCCCTTGAGCCCAGCTGTGTAGCGGTGGGGAGGTATTGCTCCTCCTCCACATCTGACTGCGTTGCTCTCTGTGATGGGTGGTGTGGTTGGGCCGGAGCAAGGAAAGTGGATATCTGCCAAGAGTAAGGTCGGTACAGCCTGGGAAACAAGAGAGAGCTGGGTAGAAACTGCCTTCCATTACCCCTGGGTTAGCACAGGTAGATGCTACCTCAGGTGCTGGACTGACAGCATTATACCCAGTGTATTACCACATACAATTTTTTGTCTCGACTTTTCTACTTCTGCCAAGTGACAACCCTATTCTGCTTTCTCGACTGACCTCCAAAGCAGAATATCCAAGACAATAAAAATGCAATGTCTGCCTGGAAACCACCCAGGCAAGCAGCCAGATCTGTAGCCCAGCTCTTCACCTCAAGGCTCACAGCCAAAATCCTGCCCTCAGACACAATTCCTCCTGAAGCCAGCCAGAGCAGCAGACCAGCATCTGCTCACCGGATCTGGCCATCAGTTACAGTACAACCTGGGACAGGCTGGGCTCTTTGCTTGTGTACAGTAGCTGAGCTCCACAACTGAGAACAACCTTCACCCTGAGGCTGGAAAAGTGGCTGTTCCTACAGGACATGCATTCAGCAGAAAGTTCAAGATAAGATAAGACACAGATTTTAACTGATTCAAATGAGAGCTACTCTGAAGCAAGCAGAGGTGACTATCACAGCAGAGGGGCTCCTGGGCTGCCTGTATACACTGAGCTTTGCAATAAAGCCAAGCATGAGCAGCCCACAGCTTGCACAGGCCAGGTCTCCTCTCACGCCAGTGTTAGAGGGGAGCTTGGACATCCGAGCACTAAACTTTCTACATATTAAAATGGTAGTTATGCTAAACAAGGCCAGAAGTATAGCACCAAAATGTTTCTCAGCCACAGGAATTACAGAATTTGAAGAAAAAAAAAAAGCATGTTTAAGTAGCTTGTGCCATAAACCTTTGCTGTTGTTGTCCTCTGTTTCCTTGCCTAGGTCAGAAAAAGCCTCTGCATTTGCATATGGCCTTGTTCTGACAAGCTCTTACGGATAAATGCTTAGCGAAAGCTTTTTCTGAAACATGTATTTCTTGCATAACCCTCTCGGTATGGGAGCTGTTATGTTACCCAAGTGCTGCTTCTTTCCAGATCTGACCACCTTAGTCCAGCTCTCTCCGCTTCTTTCTTTAAGTTTTCCCTTCCCCAGGTGCCCAGGAAAGATGTCGTTTTGCCAGATTGAGGCATGCTTGGAATTGGTAACGACAGTCTGTAAGACCTCTCCAGCAGCGCTCACTGTGCTAACCTTCCCTCTCATCTTCCCACTAACACATACATTTACACATTTATGGGTATATTTATGAGAAAGAGCAGTTTATTATTCACATCCAGCCTCATGCCTAGCTTTTCTGCTAAGCTAAAGGTGCCAGAGATGGTCCTGTTTGAGACAACCTATGGCTCCCTAGGTAAGGCTGGGAAACAGGCATTGCTTTCACAAGCAGCCCGCAGGAGACAGCCATCTTCACGTGAGCCGCCCCTGGATCACCCAGACCTGCAGCCTCAGGGTCAAAGCCTGAGCAACAGCTCCGAGCCATCCCGCTGCTTCTGCAATGCAAGTACCCAAACAAAAAGTGTTTTTGCAGAGGTGAGACCATTTATTTGAGAAACTGCCTACATCCAGTCTCTCCTGATTACTGCTGTTCTTTCAGCAACAGCTTCATTTCCCCCTTTCCCCCCTCTAGATTTTGACTCCTCAAACTAGAGTGTGGTGCTTACTCTACTTTATTCTAAAGTTACAGCAGTGTTGTTTGCCAGCACCTACAAGAATTTGGGGTTGGTGCAGCCATTATCTGGACTCTCTTTAGAGGTTTATTGAGAAGCTTTCTTGAAACATGGCTTTCAAAACTGTTAACATGGACCAAGTCTCAGAAAAGGCAATTTGTCTTCATCACCAAGAAGGAAAACATACTGTGAACTAATTAGCACTGATGAGTTTTGCTGCCTCATACTTTCACATTAATCTGAATGGGACACCTGGTATGAGACCCGTGTGTACTAGTGGCATTGCACCAATTTACACCAGCTGAGGCCCAGCTTAGGCACTCTCATCTGGTTGCAGGAGGACAAAAGCAAGTAGGACATCTTAGTCACTTAAGGGAAGAAAAATGTGATGCAACTACTCTAAAACCAGATAATTTAACAACCCCTGGCAGCATCTGCTTGCCCCGATACCCAGACCACAGCTGTCAGCCCACCATAAAAGGGCACCGGGGGAATGTTCAGCCAGCAGTCTGGTCACCAGCTATGCCTTGGCAATGCAGCTGTGAGACTACAGGACCCTCCAAATTTGAAAGCAACAAAGAGAACGTATTTCTTCTATTACAGGACCCGACCATCATCCTTAAATGAGCAGACTCAGCTCTGCAATCCTTCCAAAAGCAGAAATGCAACCATACCCGGTGCCAGAGCAATTTTAGGGAAGCTCTACACCACACTAACCATTTAAGGTCAAACAGCTCATTAGCCAACCCCGACTAGCACTCACAGAGGACTCAGCTCACAGCTAAGCCTGGTTAGATGCCACGATAGATGCCTTAATAAGCACACAAGCATTTCTGGAGATAGCCTGGTCGGGTTAACACTCAGCACTGCCTGCGCCCCAGAAGCTGGGCTGCTGTGGTCTCCACGCGCAGGCACCGAGCACGAGCTCCTTACGCTGCCTGCTCCTGCTCGGGGTATTTTCCCCACTCTATCTCCTTCCAACGCCCTCATCAGCTGCGCATCTTTTCCCAGCCATCTGTGACTGGTGGGGGGGGGAGTGCTTTTCTCAGTCTGGCCACCCTCAGCCCCTGAGGAACTCAAGCGCCAGCGGCTGGAGAGAAGTACCCGGCCGCAGACGGCGCGGGAAGGGGAAGCGCAGGCAGCTCGGTAAGGCGCCAACCGCGCTGCCCCTTCCCGCGCCTCGGCGGGGCAGCCCCCCGCGGCGGGGAGAAGAGGAGGACAGCCCCAGCCCCAGCCGCCCCGCTCAGCGCCCCCAACGCCCCCCAGCCGCTCAGGAGCGGCGGTTTTCCACCGAAACCGGTAACTGCGGCTGGGCCGGAGACACGAAGCCGCCGGGCCGCCCCCTCA
>VZTL01036380.1:12846-27692 GCA_013400535.1 Scopus umbretta
GGGGGGGTAGTTGTGTGGGCCAAGACATTGCATTTCTTATCACGTTGTGAGCTCCAGTTGTTTTGTGATTAGCAGCTACCAGTGCTTGATGTGGAGAGGTTAGTCCGTGCCAGTTCCTGCTCCTAGAACTGGTGTCGATGGTGATAGCGTAAAAGATGCACTTGTCCCACTGAAAATCAGAGCGTGCCTTGGGGTGAAAGTGTTGACAGAGTCCTGTCTTCCTTTTCTCCTGAGTGTGGACCATGCTTTTGTAGCTGCTGGCTGAGGACTACACAGCTGGGACAGTTGCTCATATTTCCGATTGTGAAACACCCATCACTCATGGAGGGCACTGACAGCATGGGCAGGTTGCTAAATGCTTGCATGCGGTCAGCTGGTCTCTCCTTTTTTTCCTTCCCACTGCAAGAGAAATGTGAGCAAGTTTGGTATCTGTGCTTTTGACAGTTAGCATTGGAGTTGAATGAGAACAACCCAGCAGTATGTGCGAAACAAACAGATTTTGTGTAGGAAGAGATTGTCATCTCTTGTGTAGATTTCTTTTTTAGGAGGAAACAATACAAACAAAAACCGCCTCACTCCACCCTGGACTAGTTTACATTGTAAAAGTGGAAATACCTGAAGCGGAAGCTGGAACTGAACCCATGATGTGTTTCACGTTATCTTAAAACACATGTTGGGAAAGGAGGGCTTGGTTTTTAGGCAGCAAAAGCTTAGCTTCACTATGTCAGCTTTGGGTGTACTCCTTCAGGCAAAACACTTTTGAGGTCAGGAGGGCTTTTCTTGGAGTGGGGAGGTCAGGGTCTAATGAGTAATTCATAGCACAACTTCATCAGGAGAGAGAGAACTTTGTTCAGTCTTTGTTTAGCTTTTCCAGCAGTGTTGAGCTGCCACGGCACTGAGGGAGATTAAAGGAAGAGGTGGGCTCTGTATTGGAAAATGAGGTGTTTGCTGTACATCAGCTGGCTGGTATCTCGGCATTTGTGTGTTTCTGCCTGGCGCATCATCCTGGCTCTGACTGAACGAACCCTCCTAGTTGCTCTCCGTCCCTGCGAGCTGACTCTGCAGTTCAGGACCAGGGCGGGGGGAGATTTCAGCACCTGCGTGGCTGCTGCGGTGCAGCGGGAGGACCTGGCCACATGTGCTGTTGCTCAGGGGTGGCTGTCTGATGTGGCATCCCTGAGATTGGATCCAGACTGCTGGGAGAGACAGCACGAGGGTGAAGAGCGCCTTGTTACTCTGCAGAGGAAGGAAGTGGGTAGGAGGCTGTTTTTGAGGGAGGCGACTGTGAGAAGCGTAGCCTGTGCAGCTGCACGTGGTCCTGCTCTCTGTGTGCCAGGCTGCAAAGAGGGGGAGAGCAGGGTTGAGCATTGGGAAGGGCTGGACGTGGGGCTTCAGTCTGTTCTTCCTGCTGGGCCTTCACGGGAGCACAAAGAGCAGGTAGATGCACGGGGTCACCGTGTGTGTAGCTGATGCAGGTGTATAAAATCAGCAGGACTTAGGTGCCAAACCATGGCTTATTATAAAAGAGCCAGCCTTTCCCACGTGTGTCATTGGGCGGAACAGGTCTAATTGGCTGACAGAAGTGGAAGTAGCATTATATCGTTTGCCTGATAAGCATTGCCCGATAACATTTCCTCTAGCCTTGGCTGACCTGGTTGCTGTCAGCTGTGGCAAACAATGATCCTTCCAAGGGAGATGCACGTTTCCTGTAAAGCATAGGATCGAGGAAGCCTTTGTTTTGCTCTTGACTCTGTTGTAGAGCCTTCTTTGCATATTTTTAATCAAGTCTTCAAGTCTCGGATTCCCCCTTTCTGAAGTGACAACAACGATGCTAAGGCATGGTCTTGATGGGGCTGGGAGGCTGAGTTTTGACCTGTTCTGGCAAAGTGCTTTGAGATCCCTGTGCTGTGTGAGAGCAGAGTATCCCGAGGTGACTTATCTAGCGGAACACTTACATCTTAATGCTGACTTCTATTTGGCAGACAGCGTCATTTTCAGGCCTATAGGAAAAATTTCCACTGCTACTGGAAAGGAACAAATCACACTGGAGAACATTCCTGCCTCCCCATCATCTCCATTGTTCTAGTTTAATGGCATCATTGGCCACTACATAAACTAAACCATCTCTTTTAATATTGCTATTTCATCTTGGTTCCAGTCACAGTGTAACACGTTTCTTAAGTGCTTATAGTACATCATGCCTCTTGAGAATAACTTGCAGAAATGGTTGACTTCCAAGAACACCCGTATGTGTAATGCAGCGTATTTTGGACTCTGAGCACCAGTGCATTTGTACCTGCAGGCTTTCTGCTTGCTCCCTGTGCTGAAAGCATGCTTCTGTCACCTTAGAAAAAGAGAGGAAAGACAAACTTGAAGCTGCTGTCTCTATTGTTTCATGATGCCTTAATTACAGAATCTGTTGTTGGAAGTGATTATTTCTTCGCATTATGAAAGTGTAGAGCCCCACAATCCACCTTACAGGTCTAAAATAGCTGATTATGTGTGTGACTTGTGTCAAGTGATTTTGAAACGGGGTAAATACCTTTAAGCAAAGCACAAACAAGATGTGGGTACTCAATTAGAAAATATTTTCTCTTATTTGTTTGGGATGCTTTAGCCTCCCTTCTCCCATGCCCACACATTTCTGTATGTGCTATTGAATAGGCAATGCATAGATTTAGAGTAGACCACATAAAAATAAAGATATATAGCTAGTCTGCAATGTGATACTTCCATGTGGAAATGGCAGAAGGTCTTCAGTTCCACACAGTAATTTCACACTTAAGCTCTCCAGAGTGGAAGCAAATGGTATCTTCTGGATATTGTCATATTTTTTGAGGCCTTATCAAATGACTCTCCACTGAGAAATATCCAGTGTGTTGCTTCTCCATTCTGCATTAGGAAACGTGAGAAGGAAACTGGTTCTTTTTGACTCCGTAGCTGCATATGAACTACCTCAGTTGCAATTGTCCTTATAAAACAAACGGATTTTGCTCACTGGCTGAGTGGCGTTTGGGTTCAATACATTAAGCAGTGGGGTAATAGTACACCTCATCTCCTATAAAATTTGTCACATTCTGCAGAGGGGAAGAAAAATTGTAGGCATTTGATCACCATGCTCAAAACCTCATGAAAAGTTATTCACAGGTATTGTAATTGGTGAACTCTGGAGAGTTAATAAAGGTGTTTTCAAGAATGGTGCTGAGTCCCTCTTCCTTTCCTTTTTGTTTCCCTGGACTCTCAAGTGCCGCCTGCCCATTCCCTTATGTATTCAGCTACAATGCCCCCACCGCTTCCAAACTCCCAGCAACACTGAGGAGCTGGGAGTGCCATTTTTGCGGTGCCGAGTTTCAGGCTCAAGTTGCAGGAATCATCCACGTGAATTGCTGCATTTCTTTTCCCCACAGGTCCTCATTGTACTGTGGGTGCTTCTGCCTTGGTCCACGTGAATCTGGATTCACTTGAACTGCAGGGTTCAGCTGATTCTGTAGCAAACAAAACAAACCTGCCAGGGAAAGAGCCTCCCCTCCTCCCAGGTTTTCCTGGATAGAGAACAGGTTTGGAGTACAGATGTTACAGAGGTATATTCTCCAACTCGATGCAGTTGTGTTTGAGACCATCTCAGTTTTCTTCCATTGGCTTCAGCATTGATGGGCGCTAGATGTGTTTTGAGTGTCTGACTTTGGTACTCTCTTGGCTGTATCTCCTTCCCAGCATTACCACTTTGAGTTAAAATATCATGTGCCTGGTTCCCAAGATTCTGAGATTGTCTTTAAAGTCACAGACTTTTTATTGTTTAATTTGATGTTCTTTTTACTTTCCTTGCTTCTGAGACACTGAAGATTTGTATTATTGTCTTTCATTCTCAAAAATGAAAAAGCTGGGATTTCCAACAGTTACTTGATTCCAGCAACATTAAGAAAATGCCACTATTGTGGCGTTTTGAGAGCTGGCGGTACAGAGATAGGTGTGTATGTCAGAAAAAGCTTGCATTTCACTGTCTTCACCAGGCTGTATTTGCCATCCCTGCTCTGGCAGCAGCTGGTGAGGAAGGCTGCCTGGCTGTTCCGTTTGTTAGGCTGCCTGTGAGAGCAGGGTTCCAGTCTCATTTCCCTTCTTAGAAGAAATCATTTCAGCCTTTATGCTCAAAGATAGTTAGACGTCTTGGATTTCATCAGGACACCAAACCTGTGCTTCTCAGTTCTTTGGTTACAAGATTAGTTGGCAGCTCTTCCATTCTCGTAGGGCTGCGGCGAGGATTAATATTATGGGTTTGCAATGCTTGGGTACAGCGGCTGGAGCAGGAGGGGGTTGCACTAGGCTATGGGGAGATGGGCAGCCAGCGTCTCTGAAGCTGCTGGCCCAAATCCTGCCTGCCAGCCAGTAGGTGCTGAAAGCGCAGGACAGCTCCTGCACAGGGAGCCTTCGGCAGGGTGTGGCGTTGCCTCTCTGAAAAAATGAAAATAAGGATCTGAAAGGTAAGCTTAAATCTCCCTTCCCAGAGATCTGTGTTGACTTTGAGTCAACCTGTGCATAGCACTAATTTGACCCCTTCTCTAGGTTTTTAAAAGGTGTTGGAGTTGGGTGTAGGAAGCTTGGGCAGGAGGGCATGGATTTTTGTTGTTTAAAAGGCTTAAAGTATCAGCTCTGATACATTAAGCTACTCTGATGCTCTTAATCCTTTTACAGCAGGTACTCATCCTCTCCCTGTCCTTACACGTGAAGGATCCTTTCCAATCCAGAGCATCTCTGCTCAGTGCAACTGTGTATTCATTAGATGTGTTATTGTTTGGAGAACTGTTAAGATGCACGTGGTATACTTTAAAAAATACACTAAGGTGTCCGAGTCATTTACGCACAGACTGCCTGTTAACACTTGCTGAAGGTCCAGCAGGCATACTCATTTAAGTGTCATCATGGGTTTGAACACAGTGCTTATAGACCATGTCTCACATGTCCTAATCCTCTTGGTTATTTCCCAGGATTGTGGACCCGAGTGCAAAGCTGGGGTTTAAAACATACGTGGGGGTCAACAGCTCCCTCTCTGCAAGGGATAGAGATCTAGGCAGTGACACAGGCAAGCTTGGGAGACAGTGTGATTGATGGGGAGGGATGCGACGGAGAAGGATGCTGGCTTATGAGAGGCTCTTCTGAGACATTCCAATAAGTGTCCTGATTTACAAATCCTGCCCATAAACCTGCAGCCTCCCAAGGTCAGTTTTAAAGGGACACTGGCAGGGGCTTGACATTTGACCGTGATGGACCTTTGTAAACCAGCATGTTCTGACCGAAACTGCAATCAATGGAAGCGTCTCCATCTATGAAATTAAAAAAGCCCTGGAAGCAGGGTTTGTGTTTTTTGGACAGGATCGTCTTGCCCACCTGCTGCCTTTGCAGCTCTTATGCTGCAGCATTCTTCCCATGCAACTGAAGTGGAGTGACTGGAAATCAAAGTGCAAATGAGTGTTTGGATTGTGTGGTGAGGAAAAATGCATGCCGCATGGCAAGTAAATTAGATTTAAAAAATGCTTTCACTACTAATAGGCTACTGTGCTATTAGGCATTTGGTTTTAATCCTGACTCTCGAGTGGGCAAAGTTCATTTTCAATCATAAGGAAAGTTCTTGGGTTTGTAAACATCTGCAATTTCTGCTGACTTGTCTTCACTGCAGCCCAGGAGGGGAATCAGCATTGTGCTGAATTGCTTTGTGCTGGTGGGGGTGAAATAGGGGACTGCCTTTAATCGCCTGCCTTTATTCTCCAACAGGGCTGGATGGAAAACAAAGGTTCCAGCAAGCAAAGGCCACAATGAAAAATGTTCAGTGGGTGGAAGAGTAGAAGGGGTGAGAGGTGCTCCTGTCTGCTTGCTTTTTACACCCGAAACAGACATTGGCCACATCACAGTACTTACACGTGATGGTAGAGACCCAGCCATGAGTTGCTGCTTTGCTTGATTCAAGTCTGCCCTTCCAGATTACATCTTGGATATGTGAAATCTCAGTGGATGACGTGGTCACTCCAAAACCAATATATTCCAATAAAACACTTTAGATTGGACAAAAATATAATTTTTATGGAGAATGTTTGGTAGCAATGTTTCAACCAGTTCTACTTTCTAGAAGTTTTCCTGAGGGCCTGGCCCTGTTTTTGGTGTGAGAGACTTGGTTGGGCTAACATCTTCAGCTTTGTTGCCAATTTTAGCCTTCTGTTTCAGGGCTTGTGCCCCTAAAACACAATTCATTTTTCCCAGCTATTAGCAGTTTGGCTAGTAAAAGGTATCCAGACTTTCTGCATCCTGTGACTCTCTTGCGTCTTTTGAGAACTGCAGCCACAACCCTACATGATGCCATAAGCAGTGTCTGGTTACTTCTGGTCTCTAACCTGGGGGCGTGCTCAGGGCAAGGGTCTGGCAAGGCGTGTTGATGCATGAGACGCACAAGAGTGGTGCTGTCACACGTTTGCCTTGGCTCCTCGCAACTGCTGGTCATTCTTCTCTGCTCAGCTGCTGCCAGTGAGGTGCTGTGCTGGTTTGTTGGCAAGGAATTAGTGCACTCACCCCCCCTTGCACCTCTGGCTTACTGCTGGGTCTGGGTGCAGGGCGCATGGAGCGGCTCAGGGGCTTTGTTGAGTTCTTGTGGCTGCACAGCGGTTTGAAGGGTGCCAGCCCTGCAGAGGTTGCTGCCTGCTTTGAGCTGGTGAAAAGGACTAAATAATCCTGGTTTGGGTTTTTTTTTCTTTTCTTTTGGCTTCCCCTATCAGCCTAGAAAATTTATGCTGCTCTGAAGAAAACATTCCACTCATGTGCAAGCTACTACAGCTGCTGTGTGAGTAATAAAGTGTGGAAAGGAAGAAGGGAGAAGAAAGATGGGAGCTGGTGTTTCATATGGAAAGCATCAGCCCAGAAGCGGCTTTGTTTCCGACACGTGGACAGTAGAGAGGCTGCATTTGCTGCTCAATGGAAAATCTGTGCCAGTGAAAAGAAACCTCCCTCATTAGTGATTAGATCAGATAGGGAGGGACTTTGGTGTCTCTTGCTTTTATTTTTAAATTTGTCTGCATTTTAAAACAATAAGGGAGAAGCCAAAGGGACTGGACTGACTTGATTTGAGAATACAGCCGGTTTGGGCAAAATAGCTTTTTTCTGTCTCCATCTGATGCTGCTGTCCCAGTTCAGTCTAGTGGTGTCACAGCCCTCCTCCAGCTGTTCATAAGCTGTGCCAGCACCTCAGAGTGGTTGTGAACATCTGAAGGTTGCTGTGCATCAGGTTCTTACCAAGGTGCATGTACGTTCTGTTTGGTTTTGGTTTCTGATCTTTTGGGATGGCGTAAAGTCATGTTTGTAGGCTCTCCTGCACAATCGAGGAAACTAGGAGCTTGGTTTTGGTGCTGAGAAAGGTGGTTCTGATGTAACCAGAAGCCTATGAGAGTCAGGGCTTTAAGAAACATGTCAGGGTTGCAGTCAAATAGTGAGAGTAAGGAGTGTTTCTGTCTGATCGACCAGAGGCAGGAAACACGTACAGTTTTGGAAGTCTCCAGTATCTTGGAAGAAGAGGCAGACTGCTGTAAGTGCTGACATGACCCAGTGAACAAGCTTGTTAAGGTACTTCTCTTGCAGGTTTTAGAATTTCAGGGTAAGTGGATGTCACCTGGGGTAGTTTCCTACTGTCTGCTGCAGGAAAACAGCATAGACTTCTCTTATCAGCACATCCCTTAGCTCTCCTGTGTTTTTAAAGTGGAAAGAGAGATAGTTGTATACAGTGGTTGAAAGCAGAAGGGCCTGGTCTAATCTGTGAGTTTTTTTTCTAGAGGGAATGAGTCTTTTTGTGTTACATTGTACAGTTAAGGTCAGGAGGAGCATTGCTGTTTCATCCATTGATTACAGGATGAAACCTTCCAGACACAGAGTGAAATATCTCTCTCTCCAGTACTTCCCTGGATGAAGATGTTTGCTTGAATCAGTGCCTCAGGAGCTGGGGTGATTTGGGGATTAAGAAGGCAATGCCGAGGCTTTGCTCTGCTCAGTTTGCTTGCCTCTGGGACAGCTTGCTCCCATGGCACCGCACTGTACTTCTGAGTTAGCTGCAAAGCTCATGCTCTCTCTTCAGGCACCCCTAATTTTCTGCTCACTCAAGACAGTTTTGTGTTTTCCAAGAGTGACTTCTTTATTAATCTTTCTTGGACGCTGGCAAATGAGTTTCAGGGTACCCAGTTTAAATACTCTTTACTGAGTGTGCCTAGTTTGCCTTGGGTTTTCTGAGCTTTGGTGATTTGTTTAAAACATAAATAAGCCCCAGCTGTTTGAGGGAGAACAGAAGAATGCCAGTGCAGAGTTACTTTCTGGTGTGAAGGAGTTGGTAAATGGGTGACTTCCCAGCATAGTTTCTTAGTTCTGAGAATACCAGTTAGGTGCACAGAGCCCTACAAAGGCTGCATTGGGATTTCTTTTTCTGACATGAGAAATTCATGCTATATTTCTTTGAAGAACACATTTGAGGGAGAGCAAGGGAAGCAAGGCATGGCTGGTTTCTTACTCCCAAATACCTCCAGCATGTGTGACTTTTAGAAAATGCTCAGTACTCGTCTTCTAAGTCTTGAGTGCCTGTCGAGCTGGACACTGAGTGGATGCCCTAGGTTGAAGACTTCTCCTCACAGGGGTTTTCTCACATGGATTATTTTCGTGCAGTGAGCGCTATACCAGCTGCAAGGCCTTGTAATTCAGCCAGCATTTTGTTTGAGCAAGCTGCATCTCTGGTCAGATGTTGCACTGTGGTATAAGATGGGAATTTCTGTTTGCTTTCCATTTATTTATGTTTAAGTGGAAAAGGTCAAGGAAACCTTTGACATTCAGTTCTGAATGCTTTTTCTCTTTGTAAATGGGAAGAATAGTACCCACATCATGTTGGGGATTTCAGATCAGTCAGTGAGTCAGATCCTGGGCTGGTGCAGATTGATGCAGGTCTGCCAAAGTCACAGTGGCGATACGCGGATTTACACTGGCCCAGTGTCCATGAAGTCACTTGACACCTTGCAGAAGAACGGTCTATACAAATCCCAGGTTTTGTCAGGATGTGGAATAAATATCAGGATGTGGGCAGAAAACAGCACAGCCATTTTAATGATTTGATTAAAACAATATTGCTGCTCTATGACTCTCATAAATGTATTTCCACTGGTGGTGGAGGGGGAGATATTCTCAAGTGCCATAACGAGAGAGTACATTTTTTTAAATGTTGCGCAATAGGCCACTAAGTTGTGCTCTAGCTATCCTGGCTTATTTCTGGTTTATGGTGAGCATGGCCTTAGGCATCGTATAAATACCATTTCTCCCCCCACCTTCAGCTAATAAATAATGGAAACTGTACCAGAAGGAAATTTTCTTTCCATGAAAGAGTGGGAGGTCCTGAGCTGGCCTCTGTAAAACAAAGAATGTAGCACAGTTTGTTTTCTTTGTTTTTTCAAGTGAAGAAAATGTGGGGGTGGGAGGGAAAGAGAAGATGTTTCTAAGCGCTAAATGTGCTTTCCCCGACACTGCAAGGTAGGATGATGTCTGGTGTGGGCATTGCTTCCCCCAGGACAGTAATACCCATCTGTGAAATGAAGACAGATGAGAGAGGTTTCTGAAAAGTCTCAGTGCATGGGAAGAAGGAAGGATCCCATTCTGATTTACCCTTGGGCTTTCATATCCAGCAGTGGAAACCAACCTGAAAGTGGGTGTAAATGAGCGTCTAAAGGAGCCCTTTGTGTAAATCAGTGGGCTGTGTCGTCCAGGGGTCAGACTAAATTATCAGAATGGCCCTTTTTGACCTTAAAATCCGCTTCTGTAAGTAAGTTTGCTTTGAGACCTTTTTACTCTGTTTTAATGATGTTGAAAAGCTGTAGTGTAAATGTGAGACATGAAGGGTCCCTGCGTGTGCACATATGGGTGGCCAGACACGTTTCATTTCAAGAATCCATCATACGCATACTGTGTGTCAGGTTGGAAATGTGTCTTAGAAGGAGAGACCAAGTTTGTGGAGGTGGGGGCTTCCTCCTGCGCTGACTAGAATCAAAAGCAAGTCCATGTCATGTCATGTCATGTCATGTCACAGTAGGGGTGTGAGGCCACATTCTGACTGCAGCTTGGCCTCTAAGGTTAGAGAAGGGTCAGGGAAGACCTTGTGTTCAGCAGGGAGATGTTACTGGCTAATCTTGAAGGCGAATGAGGTTCAAGAGCAGTGTGCACATGGTGAAAAAGGCATTTTCAGTCACTGTCTTCATCCAGCAGCAATAAATTGTGCATAGAAGCAGATGTGGTCCAGAAACAAATAAGCTCGGAAATTAGCACTGTTAGATCATGAAATTCTTCTGCCCAGGTGCCATTTCTTATTGTATGCCTCGGTGGTGCTTTCCAGTCTCATTTGAAATCCACCTAGCGTGAGGCCCTGCTTTCCTTGGAAGCGTGCGCTAAGACCTAATCTAGGGGAGGAATATCTAACGGGCTGTTCTCTCTTCTACCTGAGTCTTAATTCCTCCCCCTCCTATATTCTCTCTTCTCCATGAGCAAGTTCATTGCTTTGAGTTCCCCTGTTCATAGCTGCACGGTCTGTGGTGCTTTTTCCCATCTTTATCTATATTAACACTTACAAGGAATTTTATCTAAATGTAAAATGAGACCCCTGCTCATTGACTGGAGATTATAACACTGACTGTGGAACAGATGTGATAAATAGTAATAAATGTGCATGTCCCTTTCAATTTTGTCATACTTTCCATCTCTGTGTTCCTTCCAATTTTCCTGTATATCAGATGCTAGGAATGTGTCCTCGAAGCTAAATTGGTACTCCCTGTGTGTTAGCTGTTTTAGGTCTCTCTTCAGCCTTACTGGATCTCTGCTTTGTATTGAGTGTGCATGTTGTGCTACTGTTTCTTCCATAAATGCATTAATTTGTCTTTTTTGAAATTCGGGCTCAAGGATTTATTTCCTGCCCCTGTGTGGTTTTCTTTATATACTGCCTCTCTCTGCTGCCATCACAAAAAAATTTAGCATTTCCTCCTTAAGCCCTTTTCCCTGCTTTTCTTCACAGTGAAAGCTTTTTATCAGTTTCCTTAGTCTTCCGATTTGTTTTTATTAAGCACGGTTTTATAGTGAGGGCTGCAATCCACCAAAGTAAATGGAAACAAAGAAATTGATGCCAAGTTTTTGTTTGTTTGTTTAATGAAACAGATCAGACCTTAAAAGGGATGAAGTCAAATTGCTGCTGATGACTTGATGGGTGCTGGTTCTGAGTGCTGGCTATTGACAGCGAGTTGTGGAAGATCTCAGCATTTCGAAGAGCCTAAAAACACAAACACAACCGCGGGATTGAAAATCACATGGTGCTGTTAGTATCGGGAAGAGCAGGGTAGCTGTGAGTTGCTGCCCTTTGTTCAGGAAACAGTATCTGTGTGCTGGTTAGTTAGTTGAAGACCACTGGTTTTGTGGTTGATGGATGTGAGGAGGGTGTTTATCCTGGATCATGGTTAAAGGGTAAAGACCCATTGAATTTTGGTGCCCACCCAGCACACCCCTACCCTTCTCTTCAGCAAAAGGAGTTGCTCCGATGTGGGCAAGGAGCAGTCAGCTGTGGGGTCAACAGCAGGGTCCCACCACTGTCCCTCTGGAAGGTTCCCCCCTTTGCCACCACCCACTGGGGTGGGTGGCTGTGGTGGCCTTGAGCAGGGTCCCCTCCCTGCCACCGTGGCCCTGCCACCTTAAAGGAGGATTTGCCAAAGCCGCTCGCCTCAGGCAGAGGAGCCTGCCTGAGCTGTGGGGAGCATTAGCTGCTCTGGGCTGCAAGGCGCTCTTCGGTTCACTTGACAGGTCACTCTGGGCTCTGGACCTTCCTGCTGTGTTCGTCCACTGTGCTGCTTTTAACCGTCTCCGCTCCTTTGAGTCAGCTTGGGCTGCTCGCATGGCAAAGTAGTATTTTGCTGGTGTTTCAGAAGATGGGTGATTCTCTTTCCTTCCTGTGCAGGAGGAAAGCTGCTTGCCCCATACAGGGTCTGCCGGATTTATAACAAAACAGTGCGGCCTTGCCAAATAGCAATGAGGTGCGCAGCTGGCTGCAGGCAGCCAGGCTCTGCTGGTTTTTGCTTGGTTCTGCCTCTATGAAAACTTCTTACAGGAACTGTCATTTTCTTCCCTTTATTCATCAAGCTCTTAAGCTCTGGGTGTCCCTGAGGGGTTTTGTGTGGAATGCGAGGACTGTAAAGAAACAAGTCCTAAAACATGTGCTGTTACTAGTGATCCTGCAGACCAGCATGTAAAAAGCCAAATGTTTTAAAAGAAATTAAGCAGTGAAAACAAAGAAAGGACCTGCTACAACGAAGCACCATGTGGCACCATCCTTATGACTTGATGGTGTGACTGCACTGGTCTACCTCCTGGGTGTTTTCTTCCGTCTAATGACTTCCTGGAAGAGTTGAAAGCAGAGGGGTATGCAGAAAATCCAGTGTCCATCCAGATGTTAATCAGTACAAAAGTTAAAGTTCAGAAATAAAATATGAATGAGAAAATTGTGGGAAAGTAGTGCTCTCTGTGCCTACCTCTGTTTCAGTACCAGGGACTGTGCTGACAAATTTGTGCAGTCTGGAGCAGCAAAAACCCTCAGCGGTACCCTGATAAGTCAGAGGACCTGACACCTACAGTCTTGGAAGCAAAACCTGCGAGTTGCCTTTTTGAGGCTCAGATTTTCCAAGAGCAATGACAGGGCTGTTTCAGCAGAGAAAAATACATACCCTTTCATCCAAGACCCAGAAGTTTAGAGCGTTCAGATGTCTGTTTAATTTGATGGTTGGGCTTTGAACAGATAGGTTGCTTCACAGCCATTGCCCTCACAGAGCAGGGAAGCTGTAGCGTGCCCATTTTACAGGCTGGGAAATTGGGACACCCAAGCGCTAAGTTGCTGGAGAGAGGAAGTTGAGAGCAGAGTTTGAAAAGGATGCCGGCTCCCTGATCTCCATTTTAATTAAATTCTTTCTGCAATTGTCTTCCCTGGCAGTTTAACTGGTGGAATGTGGTCTAGCAGAGGAATTTTTGGCTGAAAACTTGACAGGAATATTTTTCTGGGCCAGATCCTTGCTTAGTGTGAATTAAGATGACTCTACTAGCTACGATCATGGTGTTTGCAATTTCCTCCTCCCTCTTGAGAATCTGGCCCTGGTTTGCAGACAGTGGGCAGTGTCATATAATTTGTTCTTTTTAATTTTAGTCTGTCTAGACACTTTTGCAGCACCCCTTTCTGGGAGGACTTTGTGCCAGCAGCTCTGGAGCAGCACCACACTTCGCTGGTGAGAAATGCTTAGCAAATGCAGCATGGAGGTGGCCTGATGTGCTCAAACTCAGCATTTCACCTCCCTGGGGCAGGGTTTGGCTTTGATAGTCCTGGTGTTTTTTGGTGGAGAGGTGGCAGAGGGGATTCATGGCAGGATTTCTTCCCTGTGGAGGTGGAGCGAGTCTGTTGTTTTCCCCGTTTTTGATGAGAAAGATGGCTTGTGCTAGTACAGCGTTTCTGTGGTAGTTTTTTTTCCCAGCAATGGATGGCACACCTCTTTTTGTGGGTAAGAAGGTCTTTCTCCTGGTTTTAAGGGCCATTTGCTGGTCTTGTGTTTCTTATTACAGTCAGTCCTTCCTCCCATGCCATCAGTATTTACCACTCAGCCTTTAGCTTCTCTGCTATGTTTTCTCCCACACCGAGTCACCTGGCATAGGGATGGTGCCTCTCTAGCCTTCTTCAAACTTGTCACGAGGCACACACAGGACCTAGTTTTTACAAAATCCTCAGATTTGCTGGCCGTGCTTAAGCAGGTGATTAGCTAGGACTGTTTTTCTTCCCCTTCCATTCTCTTGCCAATTCCTGAGTTACTCACCAGGATTGTCTGTAACTGTTTGTCAAGAAAGGCCATGACTCTTGCTGGGGCGATATATACCCTTTTACTACCATTACTTCTGCTTGAATCCAAATGCACTTAACTCAAGCCCTAATCCTCACAATCATTTTACAAAATTTGCGAATTGTAAAGTCCTACCTTCTGTTGTTAACCACCTACACTTCTGTGTCTGTACCCAGTCCCCAGAAGGAAGGGTCTTCATGGCTGCAGAAAAAAGCCTGAAGATAGGGATTCTAAAGTCATTAAAACCAAAATTTCTTTTTGAGGAAAACGTAAAGCACACACTATTTCTGGGATTCCACCTGAGCTTGATCAATACTAACGAAGCAGAGCTCTCCCAAAAAAGCAGCTGGTATGGAAATGGGTAAGAGATTCTTTGTGCAATCTTAATGATTTTGAGAGAGACATTTCCCCTGTGAATTGCTGTAGGAGTTTGCACCCCTTCCCCCACACCCAGCAGAGGCAAGAACATATGACTATCCTCATGTAAGGTAGCGCAGTGTTAATAATGCTGCTGTATTGATCAGATTGGGCTGCTTTGTCACCAGGGACATCTGGGAGGATTTATTCTGACTCGTAAGGCTGTGCCTCCTAAAGTGCATTTTCCAGTCCTTTCACTAGGCGAAGGGTGTGTTGTGCTTTTTGTCTTAGCCTGCAGGAGCAATGCTTTCCAAAGATTTCATGGTGTCCCACCATCCATTGCCTCTATCGTTTCTGCTCTCAGGGCTCCCACCTTACTCCCACTCAGAGCTGGACATGTCTCAAGTTCAAAAATGCATTGCGGCAAGATCCAGCTGTTTGCCCTTGGAGAGCGCCTGGAGGAGCAGCCGCTGGCTGCTGGAATGTGGATAAACACAGGGCGACGGGAACAGGAGAGGCTTCCTCTTTGCTTAGAAAGTGAGCAAAACATCAGTAAGAAAGCAGTGTAGAAGGAAAAAC
>VZTL01036381.1:1260-18726 GCA_013400535.1 Scopus umbretta
TACACTGACACTATACACATGTGACTTTCAACAGCTCAGAGATGAAATATTGACCAGAACGTGAGGCTTGTTTTTTCACTTTCGTATCAGTATATTTTATTGTCTTGACAGACCATACCAATCACTTACCTATGGATGAGGAAGCATTATGAGTGCAAAGAATCAGATTATACAGAAATAACAATTGTATGAAATACATTTTATCTTTTGGAATTATTAAGCATCTTGAGAAGATGGAGTCCCATTTAATGGATGGGAAACGGGAGATATGAGAATATACTATAATCTTGAAATCTCCTGACGATGTATACTTTTATGTCAGCATGTTAGCAAAAGAAGCATAAAAAAGTGTTTATCTGCCCTTTTCCAGTATTAATTTTTTTGTAATATAAATGTTTTGGGGATGATAAAAATAGATTATTGATGGATAAATTAGTAATAATATGGATTTCTGTTTCTATGAGTTCTAAACAACTCTATACAGTATTCGGTTTCATTGAGAAATATTTATTGTATCAAAGTACATTGTACTTAACCCTTTTAGGCCATCCCTTTTACTGTTTTTCAATGCTTTAATATATATTAATTTATATTTGTCCCAGTATTTTTGTAATTTTTTTTTATTTTTTTTAAAAAGACTTAAAAATCAGGATTTTTTGCAATAGAACTAACGTAGCATGTCGTCTTGGGGTAAATGTTTTCGGTCTGTTTTTTCCTCCCCTTCCCCCTTCCTTTTGCTTTTCCTTAGAATCTGACCACTTGGTGTCACTGAATCTGAAAGTGATGACAATCTGCAGTTTTCACATACAGCAGATATTCAGGACACCTTCCAAGAACCTGTAATGTATGACAGAAAATGTCTTTACACTAGGTGGCAATTGTAGAGAAGTTAATTTTCCCTATATACAGTACTTACAGAAAATAAGATGGCGTGTAGAAAATGACATTAGAAGGTAGATCTTTATAAATTAATATTCCCATGGGGCTCTTTACCTTTTTTATAAAAAAAAAGAAAAAAAGGCTGTGCTATCAAGAACTGTGACTTTCCCCAAATAATAAAACTACTTTACTGCCCTAATGTTCCCCATGTTAACATGTTGCTGCTAAATTATAATGTAGAATTGGTAATCAATAGTGGGTTGTGTTCTTTGAGTAAAACCCAGGGTACCCTGTAAAAATGCAGATGTTTTTCAATTTTATTTTATTATTTTTTTTACAAAAAAAGTTAGATGTACATGTGTAATGCAGTGTGCTTTGTCTTATTTGGACTGATATCAGTAATGCTACTGATGTTTGTAAATTAAACAGATATTTACTTCATTACCAGCTTTTATTTGTATTCTTCTGAGAAGTTTAAGTTGTCTAACAGCCTTTAATTAAAAATCTGTAGTTGCAAAGAATATTTGGTAAAAAACAGAATAAAACCCAACCCCAGAACTAGTGTATTCATTGCTGAAAATCTGAAGAAGGAATTAACTTGGGATTATTACACCTACAGGCAGTGACATCTGAAAATGTCAGTTCATTATGAACAAACCTGAACTCTTAGCAAAAGACTTACAAATAAAGTACACTGCATAAAAAGGCAAATTGAGTCTATCCTAATATTTTAATGATTATACAAATGGCAAATTGACAGTTCGTTTAGCAAGTAATTTGATTCTTCAGAGGGATTCATTTTCACTTATCTTGGACTAAGTATTTTAAATGTAAGCAATTGGATGGGATGGTACTTAACCAGGTTTCTCTTCTGTAATATAATTTTTACAGATAATTCTGTATTTATTTTACTTGGTCTACTTTAGAATTTGTCTGAATACCCAGTGAAACAGCCTTTGACATGAGGCCGCCTTTGCAGTTTCTATGACTTCCAAATAATTTTCTGTAAATAGGGGTAGCTTTGAGGAAACAGAAGACATTTTTGCATAACAGTACTTAGATAGCATTCTTGGATAAACAGTATTATTTTTCTGTGTATGACCAAAATCCCTGTACCTAGTATCTGGTGTTGGACTGCTTTCTGTCCTCATACTGAGAGAGAAAGAGAAACTTGGCGCTGGTATTCAAGCAATGCTAGCAGCTACTGGTGATCCTGAGGCCATCAAGACAGGAACTTTTTGTGGTCTCTAAGCAGAACCAAACAAAAACTTAAGAATAAAAAAAAAAAAAAAACCACCAAAACCAGACAGCTTTGGCACCTACCCCTCTGGAGGAATATAAGGCACCTAACATCAGACAGTGACTCAGCTCACCTTAGAAACCTGAGCAGCCTTCTGTTCTTGCCACTGAAAGTCCTTGAGCACTGACAAGGTGGGCCACTGCGCATGACAAGAGAGAACTTTCTCACTGGGATGGGTTCTCATGGCTTTAGAAAAGCCTTTCTAAAGGCTTTCTCATGCCTAAATCGTTTCTTGTAATACTGCTATAACAGGCTGCCTTGTACCTGTATTCCCCAAAAGGGAAATAGGGGTTTGAGGGAACTGTAGCTATAGGCATAGCTAACACAGTGGAGAATTTAGTTCAGTGCAAAGCATTCCAGACACATAGGCTTTCATTCTAAAACATAACTTACGCAGCCTTTAACACAGTGCTCGGGGATTAGGGTTCTCTCCTAGGTCTGCTGCCTGCTATAGGAATCACTCTCTTACAGTTTGCTTTTAATGTGTTGAATAAAATGCATAAACAGCATTGGGTCTGAAGGAGACCACTCAGTGCAGTGACCAAGTTCCTCACTTTGAGTTAACGCTGCATACAATTTAAATTCTTTCTTCATTGGAAATGAAGACAACTGAAACTTGCAGATTCCATCATTTTCTGCCAGTATTCTCAAAAGCTATAAAAGAGAAAGCACACATGAATACCGTTTAATTTGTACTGGCTCATGCACAGCTCCTACTGTCATCTCACAGATGATAAAAATGTGAAAAAGCATGGAAAAAAGACCATTCTTCTTGAATGAAACAGCAACAAAAGTCATTGCTTTTTTTGTTAAACATTGAAAGTCAATTCAGAACAAGAACTATCACACATGGAACCAGATTCTGCTGCCTGTATTAAAGTTTCTGGGGAAAATGGATATGTGAGTGATAGAAATAGTTTTAAGCAAACCAGTGGTGGGCTTTGAATAAGCTTTGAGCGATACAGTTTATTGTCTAAGCTCTATTGAAATAACAGTTTTGTCTTGTATTCAGCATACTTTTTATTGCCATACGGGGGTACCATGAAGCTTAGTATTACAGGAATCATTGTAATATGATGATGCTCTGTGTACGTGCCACAGTCAATATGATATTCAGATGATGGTTTGAAGGCATTTGCCTGGAGAGACCAGAACGCAGAGTTTTTGTAGATAACAAAGCTGGCAGACCTCATGATCCGCAGTGTAGTTGCAGGGAGGGATAGTAGCAAGGCAATAGAGAAAGTGGACGTCACCATGTGAGTTTTGATGAGGTGAATGATGATTAAGAAATGAGGGGGAGACTGGTACGTTTTGGAAAGGAGCTTGTTTTTGAGAAAGAAATGCCCAGAAGTTTTGGAAAAGTGTCAAGAATGTTGGAGGCTGTTTGCATCAAGGCTCAGGATTTTGGGAGCTTTATCAGTTATTGCTTGAAACTTAGGTATTTAAAAGAAACCTCTTTACAGTTCTGAAAAATGCACGCTTTCTTTCTATCTTGAGTTAACCCTGTTGTTTGAGGAAAAGTTTATCTTTTCAAAGCAATTCAAAAATCCTATCTTCTGGTTCCTTTTCTTCTCCTTTAGAAGAGAGTGTTATTCTCGCAGTAGCTCATTAGGCATGCAAGTGCCTGTGCTTCAGCTATCCCACCTTACAGTGGAGAGCCTGGCACATAATTTTGGTTCCCATAAAGTGCAATTCCCCAGCTGAGCCATTCAGGATTCTTGGCTTTTAGAAGAAATATTTCTACACTGAGCTGGTATCTCCAATCTATTTAAGATTCCTGGAGTGGAAGTCAGAAAATCGTTGGTAGTTGTGACTATGTTGGGGCTGTCAGGAGCAAAGTAAAACTGAAGTGTTTGCCTGCGTGCCTGGAGAGCCTGGCTTATCCTGGAGAGCCTACTGTTTTACTGTGTTCTTTATGTATTGTGTTCCTGGGAGAGAGGGAAGTAGTTGTGCTCATCCTTTCAGAAATGTCTGAGAGCAGAGGGATTTTGTGTCCTTTTGCAAATAAATTGTCTAGGCTGGAAATCGTAGGCCTCTTTGGCCCTCAGCCAGGTTAAACTGTGTATGTATACCTTAACATCAACCTTCATCTTGGACACCAACAGCTCTTGATGTTAAAAAAAGTGAATAAATCTTGCTCTCAGTTTAATCAAACACAGATGGGAAAAGCAAACCAACAGAGAGTTAACAGCTCTATTCACTAGTCTCCTGGGCTCCATGTGATTAAATCAGAGTTGGAGGGTATGTTCCTGCTGCTGCTGTTCTGGCCAGTGTCCGTAGGGGTGATGGCCAGCAAAGAAGTATTCTGTCAGTGCTGCATGTCATTTGTCAAGCTGAGAAAAAACAGTCATCTCACTGAACAGCAAGACTTCTGGCTATCCACAGTCCCAGCAAATATGCTCCAGCTCTACAGCATGACACCCATGCTGCAGGAATTTTCCTCAGCCATGGGAACAGACTTTAAAACTGCCTCCCAGATCCACAGCTTAATTTCAAAATGTTGATCTTAGTAATGCTTTCTGGTCTTTACAGCTCCATCCTTTTATTTCATTCCAGTTCAGAGGTAAACTCCTTTAGTTCTAAACATCGAGCCGCAGCACTCTCAATCGCTGCCCTATACTACACACAGGAGATGAAGACCTGCTTTTTGTTCCTTTTTTAGGTATTTGTTAACATTTATAGAGGGATCAGAAGACTTGCCTTAAAGAAGGAGAGACAGGTTACACATCCAGCTACAGAGATCAGACATTTGCATGCCCTTTCTAATTTGGAAAATGTTACATTACCTCCTGTGTAACAGTCTGACATACGTAGATTGCTAAAACTTACATATTTTATGGATTTGTAGACTCAGACCAGGGGAAGTGTTATCTGGTTTTTGTCTGCTATAACTTTTTTTATTATTATTACTCTTTTTAGGCTACTTTTCCTATCACAAGAAACAAGTAAAGATAGAATTAATGTGCCTGGGTTGCTTACTCTGTCATTAAAGTTCCTTAAAAAGATCCAGTAGCCTTTTTCCAGGACATTTTTCTTCTTTCTCATAGTTTTTCACATTCTGGGTTTCAATCTGTTGTTTCTGTGTGATGGCCCATTTGTCCACTTTGGTTAATTTCCAGGACAGATTTAATCCTTCTAAAGAGAGAGAAAGGATACCTTTTTCCCCTGCAGCTGTGCCTAAAATCTCTCACAGCACATCTTTAGAAGTATGTTTTCTTTCAAAGTCCTCTGAGAATAGGTTAACTTGAGCTGTTTTTACTGCAAACTTGTTTTTTTTGCTTCTGATTAGCTTTATTTATTTAATCACATTTCTGTGTTTCTGCTATGGTAACAGCAATAAGAGCGGTACCAGCTGACCTGTGCTTTAGAAGTTGCTTGCTGTTTTGAAATAGCAAGTTTAAAGAGTATGAAGTTTGCCTGTTCTTTCTCTCTCCTTTTTTTCTTTTTTTTTTTTTAATTGGATCTCCTTACCTATCAGTTCACCCATTTTTGAGCAGTTTTGTGATTATTCTCTACGGGAAAGGGAACGACACAAGTCAATGTCAACAGTAGATAAAACTGAGCACAGAAAACGTATAGATCTACCAAAAAATTTTTTCTAAACTCTCAGAAAAATCAGAAGTAATTATTCATTAGTTGTTGCCTTCTTTTTTGGTGAACAAACTTTTACATGATTAGTGAACAAAGCTATTAGGCAGCCTCCAAATACACCCCTAGAAATAATTAATGCAGTGTGTCCAGGGCTAGAGGAGGAAGAAAGAGGGGCCTAACAGTCACCTAATTCTAGTGTACCTTTCGTGGAGAGGAAGGTTTGGGCACGTTTCTGTGTCTGAATATCCACAGTGACCATGTGGCACTGCATAGACTCCACTGCAGAAAAAGGTTCACTGTTATCCAAAATAAAAAAATAAAAAATAAAAAAACTAATGAGAAACTTTGCAAAGCAGGTTAAAAATGAGAAGCAAAAAGTTTGTTAAGTCCCACTTGATCAAAACAGTGCTCATCATCCACTGTCACAAACCACAGACCAGCCTCTGGCATTCACCCCTTCCCTCCCAGCTCCAGGCACTACTTGCCTCCCTCCGCTTCCCAGCCTCCCAGCTCCAGACCCGACAATGCCTGCCATTCTCACAGCCCTCCCAGATGAGGCACTTCTTCTGCCCTTTGCAGCGAGTCACAGCAATCACCTTTCCTGCATGTACGCTCACCAAACTAACTGGAAGCATCTGGTGGGCGCAAAACACTGTGCTGGTGATGGAAAGAATACTCTGCAGCTAATTAATATTTAAGCATTTAAAAAAAAACCACAGTATTATTTATTAAACTGTTACAGCGAAGTGCTTGTACCAATCAGCAGGACTGGTGGCTGGCAAAATGTTTAAGTAATAATACCCCTACTCTGTGTGTGACACGGAGAATGAGGCCTCTTCATTTTCACATTCTGAAAACCATGCGTAACTTCAGGTTAGTTGAAAGGAAGGATAAAGAGAACTGAAAATCTGCTCAGCAATCCATTCAAAGGCTAGAAATAAACAAACGAGTTGCCCCAATTTGTTGGTTTTTTGTTTCTTTGTTTTTACTAAGAGAATGAAGAATAAACATTCAAATAGGTAAGGTACAAGTGACTAGGAAATAAGAATGATAAAAAGGAACCAGCTCTGGCTATATCAAATTGCTGGCCAGTGAACACATAAGGGAATTAACTGCTGCAATTGCTCATGGGTAACAAATACAGCCATATACTTTCACAATTTTGTAGAAAGGATACGTACAGCCCAGAAAGTAGTGACCAGCCACAGAAGTCATCCTACTGTTACTTCACGCTGACATGAAAGAACGGTCTGGGGAATAACTTATTTTAGCAGAAGTGACCACAGTCCATTTGAATTTCACATGGTAATGAATGGGCTTGTAAAATGCAGAAAAACAATGGTATTAGCCCACAGAGAAGAAAATATTGCAGATTTAAGACATCTAGGGCCAGATTCACTGTAGGCTCAAGCTGCTTCATGCTGTTTGAGTGATGCAAAGCAGCTGTAAACCCAACTTAGCTGGCCTGGAGCCACTAAAACTTTTATCTGCTAGAAAAAGGACTTAATGGCTTCAGTGCACCAAACCTGGGTTTGGAACTGTGGTCCATCCTCCAGCGGGTTGGCTAAAGAAGCCGTCACTTGCATTGCTTCGGAAAAACCTTTGTGCCCCTCTCTCTTGGCTCTGCCCCTCTTCCCCATGTAAGTGGTGCTGAGGTTTTGTGTGAAAGGAACTTGCTTTTTAGTGCTGCTCTCCAAACTCCAGAGGAGCAAAGAGAATTGGCAATTCCTCTTCAGCAACAGCAGTCAAAATGAAAGACAAAATAAAATGAAGTGAGTACTATTGTAGCAAAACTGCTTCTAGTGAAGTCATTTCTTTAATACTCACTTTTAAAGATTCAGTTATGGCTCCATAAGAAAGCATTATGGAAAACAGATTCTTCTTCTAAAATCTATGCTTTAGTGTCTGTGTATATAGACACACATATATAAAGGTAGAAAGTACATACTTCCCCTTGGCCTAGGATGTGAACTTACTTATGCCTTTTGGTTCCCCTAAGCAGCTCTGAACAACAGCAGGGCTGATTAAGAATTCAAGGTAGCTGGCAGCAAGGAATTTTGACCTAATCTATCTTGATTTTGCAATCTATGCATTTAAATGCAGCATGTCTGTGTGGAACACACTGTAGTTCACCGGGGTACAGCATATCTATTTTAGTCAAATGCATGTACTGAAATAGCTGCGTGCACGTGGCGATCACTTTTTTTTTTTTTTGGCCAAATTAGGGGATCAAAGCCATGTAAAACCTTTTGTAATGAAACTTGAAGCCACATGTAATGAAACCAGATAGTTTTTCCTTTCTGATCTAAAGTCTTTCCTGTTTTCAGGCATTACTATAAACCTACATCTTGGTCCAGCTTGGATTAGATTTGCAAACAGTTTGATGAATCTGGGATGATTTACAGCTTGAGGTAGAAAGAAAACAAACAACGGAATCTAAAGTTTGGCCTGTTTTAGGCTCAAAATCAAGCGTAACCTCCTACTGACTCCTTTTGGATTTTTGTGTCTTTTCAAACTCCAAAAGGAAAGCACCCCACTGAATCCTAAATCCAGCATGAAAAAGATACTGCAGTGGTAAATGTAAGAGTAAGTTTCACAAACATCCTTTCATTTTCTGGGAAATTTCCATTTAGACTTAAATGAGGAATTTGTACAGAGGGTGATTAGGGAAAATATTTCTTCCTTAGTACCAAGAGCTGAATGTACTCTTCTTTGTTCAGAAGACAAGAAGTATATCTATCAAAGAGCACTTTATTCATGCCATCTACAATCTTGTTCATTCTCTTTTAATTCAGCTTAAAAGGAAAACGACAAACATCAGCAGGGAGCTGTTTTGCTAAAGGAAGTGTAACATTCAGAAAAATCAATACAGATTTGCAAAGAGAGCGTGGCTTAAACTTAGCATGAAAATAATGTGAGTTATAGCAGCTGTAAGAGTTCCTATTTCCTATCTACTTTCAAGTATAAAGAGTCCAGATAGAAAATATGTCTTCAGAGAATAAGGGGATGTCTGTGAAGAATATCAAGATCTTACACCATCACTTCACAAAGTGGATTCTTTTGAAAATGCTTCTTTACTGGTTTAAAGAAATCCACAGGGCCGGGTTTTTCTTCCGAAATTGTGCTGGTTCTTGGTATTTCTACTTGCTACCAATGCACATGCACCAGGTGACACTTTTCTAAGCCAGGCCATCTTCACTTTCGGCATCAGCAAGCAGAAGCAGAACAAACCAATCCCACAAGAAACAGCTGTGCAAAATACGCCTTGAGCAAAATCTGACTGAGCAGACGCTTTGCTCCGTTGGACTGGTGTGGGTGACACTCTGTCCCACTTAAGGGAGAAGCTCAAATGAGGAGCTGATTGAAACTGTTTGTGTATTCCAGCATTTGGCCAGAAGGAATGGAGTATGTATTTCAAGACACCTTAATTTCCATATAACTAGAAAGTAATAGTATCAACTATCGCAGATCTCTAAGAACATAATACTGAAGGTATCTCTGATTCTTCTGATAAAAAAGCATTTTGTGCACACAAATAAGATCACAGAAGTGTGGCCCTACAAGCCTGAAACCACAACTCTTTCCGTTATCAAAATTTAATTCCTGGGCTAAAAGGATTTCAATCTGTAGGACATTACAATACATTCACTATCTAAATTCTCTTTCTTATTTAAAGGCACCCTAAACAAGAGATCAGTATTTATGTTCCAACAGGTCATGTTTCCTATTACTATCAATAGTGGGTACTCTCAAAGGACAGATGGACAGTTGAGGCTCAGCAACCTAGCCATGAAATCTATCCACACCTTGTGTAAGGTCAATCATGCACAAACCCATTTAGCTGCCCTTTAAAATACACATGAATCCTTTAATTCAATCTAGATGAAAATGCTGTTTTCCTCCATCTGAGCCATAAAAATGTATATAATGATTCAGAAAAATTCCACATAATTATCCTGGTTGGAAGTGAAGTTTCCTTCAAACTTTGATCTATAATGTAGTAACGTGTCAGCTCGACCGAAGTAGTTTTATGTGCAGGAAATAAGACAAGCGGAGTAGCTTCATGATTAATTGATTAAAAGGTTCTAAAGAAGGTGCAAGATCAAAGAGCAACTTAATGGTTTTATGTTACTCTAGAGAACTGTTGGTCCACTTGTCTGACAAGACTGACCTTGGGCAATGAAGTAACAGGCAATTAAAAAAAAACTGCAAAACTAAAACACAGATCATATTTATCTAGTTCAGCATCCTTATTTCCTTTAGCAGGTTATAGTTGGCACACCCCAGTGCTATAAGACAAGTTGCATTTTGTTAGCCTTTTACGCTATACAGTCTAAATACCAAGTACCCAAAATTGACGGTTGTCTATACTTGCCCTGAAAAAAAAAAAAAAAACCACAAAAAAGCACAGAAACTCAGAATCACAAGATGCCATGCTGTTGGTTAAAAACCTATGAAAGTAAACAAATTACAAACTATGACTGAAGGACTGTTCTGTAGTCCTTGGTCTGTGGAATCACTGAGCTCCCTCAGCCATCTTCACTGATACTGGGAATTGATGACACCTCATATCTTACAAGATTAGCTCATCTTGAGAAGTATATTAGGAAATGGGAGCTGCTCTAAAGTAATTTAACTGCTTGCAATAAAGAAAAGAAAAAACATTGTTAATGCATTGACTCTTAAAGAAGAATTTACTAAGGCCATTCTCTAAATAACACTTTACTTTCTGGTTAGGTTGTCATCACTAGGCTATTCAAGACTCCCAGTTTGGTTTATGTCTTCTGATTATGAGCATTATACTTACACAGAGACAAAAGAGAAATTCTGGGAATATTGGGGAAAGGAAGGCAAGATCTGCACACACTAAGATATCCACAAGCTGCACTGTGACCTGAATCTAAATTTTTCTGAGTCCTGATCCAGTGTGGTATTCTGTACCTACAACCGGATAATATTTCACTCGACTTGAACAAGTAGGACAATCAATTAAGGCACCAACACTAAT
Organism: Scopus umbretta; assembly: GCA_013400535.1. Lineage (NCBI taxonomy): Eukaryota > Metazoa > Chordata > Aves > Pelecaniformes > Scopidae > Scopus > Scopus umbretta. The sequence goes on from VZTL01036381.1 coordinate 12,039, forward strand.
AAGACTGAAGGTAGACTCAGTCTAGCATGCAGTTCTATCAATAAGTCAGTCTCCAGTGCTTGGGCTTCTTAAAAACAGTATTCCAGGTGCTTACAAGTCAGATGGAACAAATGGCTTCACAAGTCAAATACAGAGTTACTTTAAAAGAAAACAAAAAATCACATTTTTCCTGTTCTCATTAATCCTGTTCTCATCAAAACCAAGATTCTGTTACATGTTTTCCCATGGGTTTTCTAATGCTTAAATAGATGCTCTTGCCCCTCACCAGCAAATTCTCACCTCATTACTGTGAAGTAAGGCCCCTTCCTCAGTCAGTGCTGCAACTGTTTCCACCTTAGCAAGGAAAAGAACTCTTTCTCTAGGTATTTATCTCCCCTCCAACATCATCAGAAGACCTTGGCCATGTGACAAGAGCTATCACAAGATGCCCATCACTTAGAGCAAAAATATGAAGGCATCGTTGAGCCTGCAAACAACTTCCCTTGAGGGAAAGCCATTCTGTTAGAGGCATCTAGGAAACGACTTGAGCTATTGCAAACAAAGATCGATGGTCACAGAAAACAGCAGTTTGGTCACAAGACACAGCAGTTTGGGAAGACTCCTCTCATCTGTTGATTATAAATTAATTAACACATCTGACCAGTGTGTTAATGACACTGTAGCATGCTTTACCATTAATGTCTTCTATTTACACGAACATGACTTTCAGGTCAAGGATGTAAAAGTTCCCTGTTGTTCTATTTACTTAAAACAAACAAACAAAACACTACTACTGCTCCTGCTGTCCTGCTTCGCTCCACAAAGAAGAATGCCCCACTTGAGCTGACCAGCTGACAGCTCTGCTAAGTGCCTGATAAGCTGCCTTTCTTGGGTCACCACTGAGTGGGAACTTCTGAGCTGTGTAATGGGATTAGCTTTCCCACACTATTCCCGGAGAGCCCATTGTTGAAAGAGGAATAATTTTATTCATGGCAACAAGTCAAACACAAACCCTTGGCAAGTCAAATTAAGAAAAAAATAAACAAACAAATGGAGTTCTGGCAGAATCTGGGATTTTCCCTATTGGAAATGTCTTTGTAACTGATGGAGAAGTTGACTGATCTGGAATGGACCACTACATTTACAATGGAGCTAAAGAGTAATTCAGTAAAGACTCCTTTTTTGTTTTGATAAAAGATCATTCATTACCTCAAAGCCCTTTCCTTCACAAAGGTCCTAAAAAACAATTCCAATCCAGCGACACATCTTTGGGATGAGAGGAAAAATACTAACCATTAGACTTTCTGGGGAGGAGTCTTGATTAGTCATTTTATAGTTTTGCAAGTACAAAAGCCTGGGAATTGTTGTGATTTAAGGACATAATAACTTTCAATGTGCAAATTCCCTTTATTGGAGTATAAATGGTGCCTTGAGGGCACATAAAAGCACTGAACTGGGCCTGGCAGAATCAGTTTTATTGTATTCTACTGTGCAGAAACAATTGCTTTAGTACAAATTGTCATATGCCATTTTTCAGCCTGATCAAGTTCAGTTTTATGATTGTAAATTACTTTGTAGTTGAGAGGTATATCCAAACGTCTGTGGTTAATACTGTCTTGAACCTTTTCTTTTATAATCTAAAGTTCTTCTCTTTTTGTTTTGCTCTTAACCATCAACACTTTTGTTCCCATGTAAAATTTTATAGTCATACTTCCAGTCTGAGCACTTTCCATGTCTTTTCTAAATCTCAATTCCATTCTCCAAAAGGTTCTGCTTCAGTGCTTAACAGTACTTCAAAGACACCTACTGGAGCTGGTACTCCCTATTTTGTTTTTCTAAATCTTTGGTGGATCTGAGAGGTGGGGTGAATTGTGACAAGGTCACATTAATGCAGATATACCGCTGCAGGGATTAGCACAAAGTTCTCTGAAAGGAGCAGGTTATGCTGTGTAGACATATCAGCTCAGCTGGGACTAATTTGGCAAACCCTCATCACTACATAACGTGATTTCAAGTCTGAAATATCTCAGGGTCTTGCAAAAAAAATAATTTTGTCTTATTAAAATACCTATTGAGCTTTCAGATTGCAGAAAGGATTTCTCATACCTACAGCCACCACACCAGGAACTGGAGAAATGTGGTGCTGAGATGGAGTTAATAAGCCCAGTCAGACCTTGATGAAAACTAATGAAGTCTTATGGCTTCTTGCTGACAGTGTGGTGCCATGCAGTTTTTTTGCCATCCTCTTCCTCATCATTTCAGGTCCAGGGTGCGGTGTTAGGTAGTTGCTGGCATGAGTCCATTAACACCACAGCCCCTGCACTGTGCGGTGTAGGCATACAGTGCTTCTGGACCCACATTGGCTCTGGAAGCAGTACTACGTTTGTACCTGCTCTATAGCTAGTTTCACACACTCCCTGGCACAGCTGATGCCCAAGAGCCAGCTCCCAGGATTTGCTCTGTTCTGTAGTCAGGGAACAGCACTCCAGAAAATTTTATTTGTTCCTGTAAAACTGAAGAGAATAACAATATAAGCCTATTTTTAAAAGTACATACATCAAAACTAGAATACCTAGATATGTTTGGGTCTAACTATTGGATTCAGCTAAAGAGATTTATCTTACCAACAAAATACCTGGAGCTTGTCAAAGCAGTGGACTAATCTTTTTGTTTTTCCTTTCGACAAGTTTCAGTGTCCGAGAGTACTAAGAAATAGAATATTCATGGCAAAGATGCAAAATGTTGTTGTAAGTAAAAGACCAGTTAAACAACAGAAATCAAAGAATAGGTTGAAATGGTCACAAAGAGTAGGCTGAAATGGTCATTGCCTCTTCAATTTAAGAACAAACTATTGAATAAATTCCTAACTACTATTGTCACTATTCAAAGCCATATCATAAAACCAACTGAGTGCAAATTTGCACTTTGGTGGAGAAGGATGGTGTAAATATTATTATTATTTATTTAGAGTCAAAGAAATAAGGTAAATGATGAAAAACTACTCATGCGGCACTCCTTGCCCTTGATGGATAATTAGTACTCAGCAAAAGCACAATCCATTAATATGCTTATTCAAACAAGAATGTAGCTAATCAGAATATACAAAACCAACCAAACAAACAAACAAAAAAAAAAACCCCAATTGGTGATCTAAGCTCCCCCTGCAACTCACTGCTTTTCTTCCCTACTTGGGGAGTGCACACAATATTTGTCCTAACAGATACAGTCCTTTTGTCACTGTGCAAGGACACCAGTGTATTTACTATTATTCATCCCCAATTGATTGCTTCACTTTCCACATGAATAATAACATTATGAATTATTTGCTGAAGTAGTCTTTAGAACACTGTACCACTTCGCAAGACTGAATTCCACACTATAACTTACGGGATCGTTTTAGTATATCATGGTATATATGCTAAATAAAATGGAATAATACTGCATGACTGAGTCCACATCACACTCAAGAACATGTTTTACCAATATTTTCAGTGGGACACTGTGATTACTACATTGGACTTGTAATGAACATGGTGCCATTTTCAGTTTTGTGGATGGAAATTCACACAAACGGTGGCTGATAGAAGAACGTGAGCAGTGGGGCTAGAACAGGGAAGAGACTGGAGTGGCCTGTCCAAAAATTGTATCTATTTCCAGAGTAGCAAAAGAAGTAAATAAACAAAAGAAATAGCAAAGGAAGGAGCATAACAGGAGAAAACACCCTGGGGTCTTTTGTGTGTGGTAAAATTTCTATATATAGTGTGAGCCATCTGACAGTTACAAAGCACACTCTGGCCCACTACAGACTGAACTGCTTTACATTACTGATTAGGAAACTGTCATAATTTAAACAAATTGCAATTTTACAGAATGTCTAGAAAACTTAAAACCTAAAGAAGTTTGGGACTTTAGGAACAAAGAGATGGTATTGAGATTCTGAGAAGTGACACCATGTTTTTCATTATCCATTCCAAAAAATCACTGTGGGATGACATAAACTTGTCCTACTCTTGCTGCAACCTTGAAAGAGCCTGAGCAGAAGAACTGTTTGATAAGAAATAAAGCTAGCAAGTAGCAAATTCACAACCCACATAAAAAGGTGAGGGTGAGCTCCCAGACTCCTTGTCACAGACTCCTGTGAATACTAATAGTCTCCTGGGGTTCAACGAGAAATGCACAAGAGAGAAATCCATTGACAATTACCGAATATGCAGCAGTCATCCCTGGCTCAGAATGTTCCTGCATGGCTGTCGTGGTTTAACGCCGGCCAGCGGCTGAGCACCACAGCTGATCACTCCCTCCCCACCTCGGTGGGATGGGGGAGAAAATCAGAAGGGTAAAAGTGAGAAAACTGGTGGGCTGATTTTAAGAACAGTTTAATAATTGAAATAAAATAAATTAGTAACAACAATAACAATAATAAAAGAATATACAAAGCAAGTGATGCACGATGCAATTGCTCACCACCCACCAACCCATGCCCAGTCAGTCCCCAAGCAGCAGCATCCCAGCCAGCTTTCCCCCCGTTTCTATACTGAGCATGATGCCATATGGTACGGAATAGCCCTTGGTTCAGTTTGGATCAGCTGTCTTGGCTGTGCCCCCTCCCAGCTCCTTGTGCCCCTGGCAGAGCATGGGAAGCTGAAAAGTCCTTGACTAGTATAAACACTACCTAGCAACAACTAAAACATCAGTGTGTTATCAACATTATTCTCTTCCTAAATCCAAAACACAGCACTATGCCAGCTACTAGGAGGAAAATTAACTCTATCCCAGCTGAAGCCAGGACAATGGCAAATGGCTGAAGGCTGGGATAAGGTGCATGGGAAATGTTATGTACAGTTGCCCTGGTTCACATAGTCTTCCCTAGGTACCCTCTTTGGCTGTTTCATATGGGACACTTAATTGCAGGACACTGTGATGCATTAATCTTTGATCTGACCCAGTGTTCAATAAAATTCTTTCTGTTAGACAGAACTTGCAATATGATTAAAATCATTTTTTGGGTGAGATGGCAAGTTCACAGAATTTTTTAAATACATAGTTATCTCATGAACTGGATTACTTTTCAAAACTTGAAGCTGATAGGAAATGTTATACTGACCACTTGTCTGTACCTTGCCTCATGGTATATACCTGGTCCTGGCAGGCTCTCAGTTAAGTTTCCTCTTTTGCATCCCATACTGTATAATTAGTAGTGTTTATCCTATGGAGACTACCGAGTTTCCAGGCTCTTGCATTCCCAGCCTTTCTAACACCACCACTACTCTTTTCAACCTACTCGAGAGACCTGCTTACAGTCCTAAGCCCTTGAGCTCCCACTATTGCCAAAATCTGCCCAGCCCATGAGATTCGCCAGCCACCCAGGACATGTGGGACTACCTGCGTTGGCATCCAGCAACATCGGTGCAGTCTGCAGCTGGGCAGTGCAGTGAGGTACTCATTCCTCACCCTTACTCTCTCCTTCCTCAAAAATCCACATGCTCATATTCTACTATTTCAAATAAAGAATACGGAAGTGTAGTCTTTATGATGATGAGGAATATAGCGCATATTCTCTCCCTGCCCCCAGCTTTCTCTTTGATTCATTATGTAGTTCCTCCTTCGAATCTTTCCCATCCTCTAGTTTCTCTTTCCAGGTTCATTCTCCTATCAGAAAGTTGAACTGTGGAAAACCAAAATGACATCTGAATTACAGGAGCTACAATCCATGAATAGAGGAAGTGTAAAAGTCATTAACTTGAAGCCTTTGCTGTGCTCTGCTTGCAGTTCCTCTCCAATATCCTAATTTTTAACTTCAACTACCCTCTCTTCTACACCCGTTCATGCATCCTTTCTCACCATTTCCACTTGGAACCCTATTGCACTGCCCTCTCTCCTCCCCCACCTCCCACCACCTTTCCTGGAAAGATCTCCTTTTCTTCTTTTTTCTTTTTTCTTTTTTTTTTTTTTCTTTCCCCAGTTTTGGTTGGTTGTTTTTGTTTGTTTTTTTTTTCACAAAGAGGCTTTATTTCATCCCTCTCCAAAATCCAGTAGAGCAAGTGACAGCAGGACAACCTTACTCCCCCACTTGCTACTCCTGTGTGGGCAGGGACAGAGGGACTGTGGGCTGTTGCTACACCACCTTCTGAAACTAGAAAAGATGACTAGAGAACTATTACTACCACCACCACCTTTGATTCTATCTATATCATTTAATCATGACTGTTACCACAGCTCCCATCCTCATGACCATCACTACAGCCAATGCTCCTAGGCTGTTACTAGTTCTCAGCCACCAACTTGAACCGAGTCCTACGAACTTTAAGTCTGTCTTTCAAACCTCCTCTATATTGTAAACAAAGAAATTGTTCCTACCATCCCTGGACTTGTTATCTTGCCAGCTATGCTTGGTGTGCAGAAGGCATTAAACGCTTTTGTGAAGCAGTACCTGCAAGCTGTGTATGCCTCAGAGCATAACCTCATGCTCTCACTGCAACTCTCCCCTATGTCTGATCCAGCAAAGGGAACCTCAATGACTCAGAAAAAAGCTGAAAGGTCTGTTAATGTCATGAAAGACAATGTTGTATCCAGCTACAGCTTCTGCAGACATATGTTTGGTTAGCCAGAGCAACACCACCTCTGCCCCAGCATGTTCTCTGCAGACCAAGAAGTCCTGACTACATGGATTTATTCCTGTTGTTGGCAAAAAAAGAAGGAAAAAGAAAAA
>VZTL01036383.1:0-58836 GCA_013400535.1 Scopus umbretta
GGGAGCAGGAGAGGAAAATGTGCCATACGCAGCTGTTTTTAACAGCGACAGCAAAATGAGCTTAAAGAATGTCTAATTACTTAAGATCCCAACCCAAAACAAATTCACAGCCTAATGAATTGATTCAATTATTGAGAAACACTGCATTGAAATAGCCTGGGAAGACAGTGAGGCTTTCGTAAAGGGGAAGAAAAAGAAGAAAATAAGTGAAGGGAGGTGGCCGGGCAGATGCCACATGGGTGCTGGGGATGCCACCCCCAGGAGGGTGTCCCCCACCCAGGGAGGGAGCTGGATTTGGCACCGGAGCAGAGCCGGGAAGGCGAGGGCTGGCCTAGATGGGGAGCAGACCTGTCAGCACTTCTGAGGGTAATTAAGTAGGCATGTTGTACATGCCTTTGAAGAGCAGGGACTTAGAGGATCAAATTGTGCGTGGCTGCCAGCTGCCTTGGGGAATGTGAGGTGCAGAGAGGCGACAGCAGGACTCAAACAGCAAATTCCCCGAGATAGTGAGGGCTGAGCTGTCGGAGGGAGCGCAGCAAGGTGCTTCGCTCGGCTTGCACAGGTCCAGATGCAACCGGAGTCCCGAAACGCTCCTTTTTCCTATGCTTCTCGAGGGCTGCTCGCCCCCCACGAAGGGGCCGGGAAGCCGGCAAATAGCCAGGCAACGTGGAAAAAAAGCAGCTGAACAAACTTGTTGTGGGATATTGAGGTAGCTGTTTGCTTCCTAAACGCAAGTAATTTCTCAGAGAGGCACCATCATCTAGATCGTGTCCTCGGGAAAGACACCACTGCTTTTCCTCCCATGGGAGCCGGGGACTTTGTTGTGCTCAGTCTTGCCCAGGAGGGATCTTTCATATTATTACACTTTCCAGTGTGTGCGTGTGTGTGTGTGTGTGTGTGGCGGGGGGGGGTTTGAAACAACAAAATAACAAAAAAACCCCAAACCAACCACAAAGAAACAACAGAAATGTAAAAATACCTTTCTATGAACAGCCATCCTCCTGGATGGTAAAGGTTGAGCAGATGCCCTAAAACCAGAGTAGGGTGTTCTGCTTAAATCCAGACTGATCTCTGTTTCATTGCTTCAACAAACCAAAGGTAATTGGTTTAAGGCAATCCTACTGCCTAGGACTGACATCTCCCTGTGTGGGATCTGTGCGGTCTGGGATCGAATCGTCCATCCCAACAGCCTGGCGGTTCCCTGCGCGGTGCCCCTCTCCGGGCTGCCCACACCGACGTGACATGGCACTGCAGGCACCTGCACGGACAAGCTCCATATTCAGCCTGTACACAGTCGTACAATCAAAACCTCTGTTTTTAGAAAGAATTAACTACATTATATTTATTCCACATGTCTCCTCATGCTTCTGCTGTAAGGATGGCTGGATGAGGGAGGTTTCTGTCCACAGGGTGAATCCTTTGGACCACCAGAGATGGCAGGAAAGCTCTGATTGGTGTGGTTTTGGTGCGATGGACAAAAGAAATATTTGAGGGGGGGAGCTGCAGGACTGCAGTGGGATTTTAGTGGGGTTGAGGAGCAGTCTGCACTAATCCAGACTTCTCCCTGCCCTGCGTCTGTCCAGTCAGTCCATTTAGACATTCTGAGATGAGGCTCTTGCCATGCATTCAGAGAGCTCCTGGCATGGGGTTAGAGCCTCCAAGCGCTGCCAAAACACAAACAATAAGAATAAATATGGCTCGACAGATCTGTTGGGACCCTTCTATCTACAAACACAGTAGCATCAGATGTGGTTGTCAGCGAAGGATTACAGCTTCAAGCACACAAGCAGCAAAAGCAGGAGATGGACAAGAAGTTAAGAGCTATCATCCTTGGTTTGATGCATGTGGTTTGGAGGCCAGAGAAAAAGGGAAAAACAAAAGAAACACATGATCAGGTAAACAAGAGGAAGACTTGTTAAAGCTAATAATATCTTTGGCAATGCATCTGCTGTAAACATCAGTTTACACCTGGTGCTACACTTTAACTTTTTGCACCCGAGATTGCTATTTTTAAATGAAGGGAACAGACCTGCCAGATCGTTAATGTTTGGGGAGTGCTGCTATATTGATGTTGAAGCCAAATCTTCATGAGCAGTCTACAGGACAGACACACACAAAAAATATTCTTTCTGGCACTTTGAAGCACCTGAAGACATCTATGACACATCTACCTATCATGATGAACTGGAAGAGTTAATTTTTTTATAGCTCATGATTAGCTTAGCTACTCTTCACCTCAGTAGTTACATGGGGAAGAGTCTTGGTCCACTGGTCTGAGTAACCAGAAAGCCTTGGTTACCTTTTCACCACAGCCAACTCACGATCCTCATTTCTTATACGGAAAATCTCATCACGACTTTAACTCAGACATCCTGTAATTTAAATTAACCAAACCAAACAGGCTTTTGTTAGATAAATGGTATGCTTCCTCCTTATGCCTGCTTCAGTTGATGATGCTACGCAATCTGCTGTTTGACATTTTACAATCCTCTACCTTATTCCTATTAGAGAAAGCAAAATTGTCTAGATTCCTCTGGGAAGTAACCAATGCTCACTTTTTTATGGCTGACTGGCACATCTATCAAATACTTCCAGATAGCAAATATATTATTTGGAAGCTTTAATAAACGCTAAAGCCCTCTGGCACTGATGTAAATTTTACTGATCCTGTTGTGCTCCGAAACACTTACCTTTCCAAACAATTCACTGGCTTCTACTGTCAGAAGGAGCACTTCGCCATCACTCTCTTCTACGGTTCCCATGAGTCTGACTCCCTGGTAACGGTATTTTGCGTCTCACGGTCTTTTTTCTTACCTGTACCATGAAGTACGCATGGGAAAAGCGGCCAGCAATGTGAACGATAAAGGCCGCTGCATGCCATCCTTGGTGATGGGTATACCCAAGAACATTAAGGTTTTTTCCACGGGTATTTGTGTAAACAGGTTTTCCCTGCTGCCTTCTTGAAGACACTCTTGCTTCTATCCCGAGACTGCATGATCTGCCGTGGGATGGCTTCTTCCCTGAACACAGTAACTTCTGAGGCAATTCTGAGCCATCACGGCTCACAGCTACCCTGTTTCTCTCAGTAATATGTCCACTCAGAAGGCGTGTGATGTTTACGACCACCCCTGCAGACAGGGAGGGCAGAGGGTACTGGCTGGCATACATATGCTGGCAACGAGTTCTCGCGACGTTTTCAATCCAACTGTAACAAGAAAACACCAGAATTCTCCCCAGACCGTGTGTCCTTCCACATCCTCATAATCAAAGACATTCAGAGAAACCCGCCACAAAATGACTGCTGATTTTAGGCACTTCTCCACCTTGCACTTGAACTGTGAAGTCTCTGAGATCCTCTTGTAAGCACTAAAGGACAATATGATTACAGTAAGCAGGAGTATTTATTATTGTTAAGGATGTACGTAATGGTCTAATAACGATGTGCCGTGACTGTTGTTCAGATGTCATTAGGAGACCTCTCAGGCATCTCATTAGTAGATCATAATGTACACCCTAAAGGGCACTACTGTAATTATAAAATGTGAAATTCCAAATCGGAAAACATGCTTAAGGAGGAAGAAAGTACTTCTTACGTACAAAAAAAAAAAAAAAAAGTCATTAAAATGGAGTCAGAAACCTCATGCAGAAAACTCCTAAATTGGTCCAGCGACAACAGATTAAAGGGAAGCATTTTACAATATGCACATATATGCGTGAGCGTCCACTTACTCCTCCAGAATTTGATGAGGTCAAAACTACTCCACTGTAGTAGTTTTAAGGGTTTCCAACACTTCAGTTGGATTTTTGTTATTATAATCATCCTGCACAATATATGCCACCCCAGAGATCAATAGAGCCTCCCATGACAGATAGTCGAAAATTGCCACTTAATGACAGGACATCCCTGTGAAGCATTAAATCAGATCCTTGCTGTGTGGCGAACGGTGCAAACGAGGACTCTGATTCCTACGGCAGCAACTCGGCCAATCGACCACAGCATTCAGCCCAGATACACCTTCGAGTACACCCTGACCTGCCTGTACCACAGCAGCTGCAGCATTACAGCTCTCAGGGCTCCAGCCCGGAGAAAAAAATACAAACCCATCTACTCTAACACTTCTCATCTACAACACAAACCCACGCCGCTCCTCCTGCCCTCTCCCATCAGAGCCCGGACAACAGCAACAATTAGATTTGTATTTCTACTTTAAATCCACGTATGAGGAGCAAATGCAGCAGATCAAGGAACAGAATGAATAAATAAAAGCTCACCAATGCAACAGGCTGAATTTTGGGGATTAATTCCTCTCCTATTTCTACACAGGATTTTTTTTTTTTCTTTTCTCTTAAGCGCTGTAATGATAGATGATGAATGGGACAGTCATCTAAGCGCTGGAAGTGCTTTGCTGCTGACAACGCAAATAACCTTTCTGCGGTTCAGGGTACCAATTCTGGAGTAGATCTGCTGGAGGCCTGTCAAGATAACAATATCCCCACACTGAACCATCGGCAGTGGGATTTTTCATTATATATGTCACTGAAGTACAGAGGGAAGCTTCTTACTGCAGAAATAAGGGGATGAAAACATGTTTTTCCTGAAGATTTTCAGCACAGAGTGACAGATATTCCAGGGTAAAGCACGAATGACAAATCACTATGTTTTGATCTGCGAGAGCACTACACTGAGCCTCTGTCGAGAGGGAATTAGCACAATTCAAAAGCTGGGACACAGGGAGCGATGGCCCCGAGGGAGCTGCCCGCCCAGGCGCAGCACGGTTGCTGCCAGCACTTCTGTCCCCCATTCTGCAAAGCTTCAGCCTGTGCTCTGCCCAAACGGACTCCCTGCGGACCCCCAAAGAAAGGGGCTCCCCAAACTGCCGTGTCTCATTTGGATGAGGATCGCCTCTCCCGTGGCAAACCCACGCTTTGGGCCGCAGCTAAAGCCCCCAGGTGGCGGCCCGGCTGGAGAGGATGAAGGCAGCACAGGGCATCGCCCTCCAGGCCCTGCTGCGTCCTGACGGCCACCCCCAGCATCGGGGAGCGTTTCGGGGCTAGAAGGGAAAGAGGAAAGAAAAGGAAAGCACATCACTAGGCTCTTCCAAAAGAACGAGCTTAAGCCATTTGCAGGATAGCCTTCAAAGCACATTTACCGTCTTAACACCTTCCTGCCCAAACGGCGCCACAAGAGAGACCCCGGACCACGGTGGTGAATTTGTTTCATACACCAGGAAACCTTTTATTTCCCTTCTCTGCTCCATATTGATGACACCTACTATTTAGTTCAAGTGCATTAACTATAATACAAGTGACAGATACAAGTGACATATCCCTTGGCTGCCAGGGCTCTGCCGCCTGATGAACTGACACGACTCCATGCCCTTGCGATCACAGGAACCGTAAAGTGTCACGAGGGCTTGGGCTTATTCACGATTTACAGCCAGCCTTCATTCCCACAGAGATCATCAAAATCCCACCTAGCTGCGTCCAAACAGCACGGGACACCAATGAAACTCAAACCACTGAAGAGGATAAAACTCTGAGGTTTATCACAGCCGGGAGATTAAAATTCAATATTGCAGTAGAGAAGGATGTTAAAATGCTGCACAGATTTCACTCCTCTTCGCTCAGAGAGGCGGTTTGATAATGGTAAGTCTGGTTTAACATAGTTTTATTGACATAGATGCTACTCGTCGAGGGCTCTGACAAAAGAAGCGATGCTCGTGCCTTGCGCTCCCAGCCACTGGGTACCCAAAGCGATTTTCCTTCTCTGTCAGGAAACGGATGCAGCTTAACCCGCCGCGCGAGGCACGCGTAATTCACCGCGCTGCACCGCACGCGGCGGGCATGGCAGAGCGGTTGTGTTGGCATGAGAATGAGAGCAAAGGCCTGGGCACCGAGTGCTCTGAAGAAGCGAGGTAATTACGTTTTTTGTAAGGCAGTCCTTCCAACGCAGCAGGTTCTGTAAGAGAGTAAGACTTGTTGCTAACATGCCCGTTTCCCCAGCGAAAACCTTTTCTAAGCACCTTGGTATCTTGCTAAAGCCCCCTGCAAGCGTACGAAGACTCGGCGTTAATGAGAGAGTCAAATCAGTTTATACATGGGCTTGCACAAATGCTTTTCTCCTTGTCTTTAGCACCACATAAAATGCAATCGCCATGGAAAACGACTGAAAGTTCTTGCTCTAGAAGGTAAAGCCAAGGAATTTAATGCCAGTTATTAGAAGCAGGGTCAGGCCCTCAGTCATGTCAGGTCTTTCTCATACGCCGTGTGGTTTTGTGATGTACAAACTAAGATGTAGCACTACAGGTTTCTGTTAAACCATTTGAAAAGTGACAAAAAGTAAAAAGGGGATTCGATGTTCTAGCTTTAATAAAAATTTAGCTAAACCCCGTGGCAGGCGACGAAAACAACACCACGGCCTCCCACCATCCTCCTACAGCCCCTGCCTATCTTCCAAATACCTCAAAACCACAGCCCGGCAAATCAAAACAGCACCAAAAGTCTGCCACATCTTTATCTCTTTGCTTTTAAAGTAAATTAAAGGTACCACATTCATGCTGCAGTTGCAGGGTGATTGCATTTTTCTCCCACGGACTGCCCTTTTTGCAGAGGATTGCTCCCGCTCTGCTCACGCCGGTTTTATGACGGTGGAGTGTCAGCGAGTTTGCAGGATTTAGCTTTCATTTGCAACACAGAAGACTGGAATCAAGACCTGTGCTTATTTATTTCAGTAGCTTTTCCCTGCAGTCAATAAATAAATAAAGAAACACATTTGCTGTATTGAATTTCCCACCCATGTAAGATACAAGTTGGGTTGTTTCTCCTGCCTACATTGGAATGACCTAAAAAAAATAGCAGAAGATTCAGACCATCATGTGATAGTTTTGGCTGCATCCACATGAACAGAATAAAAAATAAATTAACCATTCCTTCTGTTGGCTGATGTACTCTGATAAGCACTGGCCAGTCACATTAATGGGACTAAGCTCCCAGCTGAAGCTTATTCAAACAAGTAAAGTAACCTCTTGAGTTTTGTTGGGTTTTGGGGGGGGTTCTGGGAGGGTTTTTTGGTTCGTGGTTTGTGGGTTTTTTTAATATAATAGCAGCCAAACATCTGAAAACTTTTAAAACTAATATTCTAAAATGTTATGCTTCACATGCTAGGATTTTTTTTCACATGCTAGAATATCACAAAATGTTTTGAGTTGCAGTCAGTCAAGCAGAAAACGTATCTATCGCTGTCAGATAAATTTATTTTGAGCTGTGAAAAATTATACTGCTATCTAACGTAAGGTAGCATCCTGTCACCCCAAAGATACCAGCCAACAGCCCGTTGGCCTAATTCATGTTTCCAAGATACTGCAAGTGACCCGTACACAAAATGTGATGGTAGTATTCATGAGTAGATTTGTAGCAACCAGGTAACCCTGTCACACTTTTTAAAAAACCCAAAATCTAGAAAGATTGCATATCTGGATCTCTGCTAAGGGGTGCAGAAGGTCAGCAGCGACGCAGCCCATGCAGTCTGAGATGTCTGCATTACATAAACACACAGAGAAACTACAGAAACGCATTTTCACACAGTTGTTTCTCTGCAAATCGCTGTGCCCACCATTTCTCACCTCCTGTATTCGCGTGGAAAACACAACATACGCCAAAGCCCTGAGCAAACCAGCAAACGTCAGCAGAGCAACACTTTTTATGATGCTCGTTAAATTGTGATCATCGTTTCCTACAGCACACAACGACCCGAGACTGTTCTCTGGCTAACTGTGCCACTCCCTAGGTCACCTTTTTTCCATGTTTTTTAAAATTTTGTTTAGTGCCTCTGGCTTCCAAGTTCCTTCATTCCCTTCCGACAGACTCTTTTGCTGTTCCCTCCATATATTCAGGCTGGAGGAAGCCATTACAGGGAAGCATGAGCATCTGAAGCTCCACAAGAAGCCAACCCCAGAGGTTTACAAACCATGTACAGTCTCATCCTGATAATGGACAGCCTTTCTCTGCAACACTTAATCGGGATCTTTTGTCTTGGGAGCTTTGTGGCATATTATGGCATACCTGCTTTCTTAGAGATATTCAAATATCAAAACAGTTCCTTTGCTTCTACTCACTAAGTCTTAAAAAAAAAATAAACAATGAGATTTTCACATCAGGTAGATCTCCATGGTCTTTTAGGTTAAAAGACGTTTTAAGACAGCAAAGCCTGAACTTTAAAAAAAAAAAAAAAAAGCACGTTATTAGAAACCAGAGAGACCCCGAAATCAATTTATTTTCCCAGTTTTAATTTATTAACTCCTCAAAAGACATTTAGAAAAGCTTTATCTGAGAAAGCGGTATTCTCCAAGAGCATGCTTCTTCCACGCATACGTATTTGTGATGTGAGGGAGGTGAAGAAAGAAAAATGTTAACACACATTTTCCTAATGCCGTATTCCCCGGTACTTCACTTCCCACATGCTCACTTAGCTGCTACGCTGCGACGGAGGGATGCAACGAAGACCAGAGAAGAACCCGAGATAAAACACGAACAGCAGAGTTCAAGACTGTGATAATGGCACATTTAAAACAACACCTGGCTGAAGTATCTGCAGTTGGGACTCCGTCAAGTCATAAAAGGAAAGGCTGCAGCTACAGCATTTCCTTCGAGGAGTGAAATACTGAAAAACTACAATTGCTGAAGCCTTGGAGAGAAGCAGGTTGACAGATTACAATCATTTCTAAGGAAGGATGCCACCAGCAACGTCCTCCATCATTCCACCGTGATGGTACTGCTGTAAGACAGTGTCAAACCTTGTAGAGATTGCACTGGTCACTAAAAAATGGGAGCAGTCCACAACATCAAGGCAAACTTCCTAACACGACTATCCTTTTCATGCTTGTTTGGGTTTTTTTTAACAATATCAGGAGATGTTATTAATGAAGTTAATCTCTTGGCTTCAAAGTCAACAGCTATTGCTTAGCTACACCGCTGCTCTTCTAATTCACTTTGAGCTTAAAAATACCTCAAATTTACATCAAGAGCTTTTGGGAGGGAAGAAGGGAGGAGGAGTTGAGGCCACCTTTTACCAGTACTTTTCACAAGCTGCTGCTAAAAACTCTAATTTCACAATCACAGCCATGAATATCACGACTCAAAAAGCCCCACCGCCTGCGTCTGTTGGAAAGGAAAGTCGCTCTTCCCCGGTGGAGTGGACATTACCAGCGCATCCTCCTCTGCACGCACCATCCTCCCACCTTGCCTCAAATTACGTGGATCGGAGAACACCACGAGCAGTGCCTTTATGAGACTGCAGGTGAAGGTTTTGGTGACTACTAAACTTATAAAAATGAAATAATCAGCTGCATCTGTTAGATGGAGCCTGGAAAATACAGTGATCTGTACAGGTAAGATTATTTTTACGCCTTACAGGTTTAACTAGGGAGCGTAATTAAAAGGCATTCAAACACCTATTGCGATTCAGACTACAAAGACATTAAATTAAATAATTCTTCCTGGCTGTTAAGGCCAGAAGTGGGCTTTCGGAGCATCATGACCTGCAAAGGCAGGGATTCTTTAAACCCTCCTGAACTCGGTGGCAGCACATCGCCCAAAATTCAGCCAACTCAGCAGGTCACACATATCACGTTAATACCTTTCTATACGATTATGCACATGATTGCACACGCAAGGATACGGTGCAGCTACAGTACGGGCCAGACTCTCAGCGGGTCCGAGATAGGAGGGCAGAGGAGCTGCTTGCTGGCTAATTCAGTGCTGGCATCCTTATTGCCATAAATTGTGCCCTAAGCTGTATTAGCTGGCTGCTGCATCCCTAAGAGGTGTGAAGCTTCGGACATACATCTGCTTTTGCAGTGAATGTCCCCTGCAGGTGAAAGCTTAAGGTCTCAGAAAAATACGTTCTAAATTAAAAAATAAAAATCCTAGGAATGGAACTGTATTAGGAGTTTATGAATTTCTCTTCCCTTAATGCTGTATGTCAGGCTGTGAGGGTAATATTAGTATTTTCTCCAGCAAAAAAGGCATCTAAGGGAGTCAAAGCCAACAGCTTTCAAAACATCCCCGGCACCTGTTTTGGACTTACTTGCTTAATTATTTTCTTTTCCTTTGCAATCTATACATGGCGTCCTTCAGCAGACATCCATCTCTTTTCAGCTCATCCGAGGACGTAGTTGTATTCTCGCTATGGAGAGCTGGTCACACCATCACCCTTCCAGCCTTAAAGCCGTCATCAGCTGAGTGCTTGCAATACCTGGCAATGAATGTGTCTTGGCAGAAGAACTGTTTACATTTGACACTCATTACTTTAATGCAGAGCCAAAAGAAGTCTCCTTTCATTAAAATGTGTAATTAGGGGTTCTTTTTAAACACTGGGCAAAAAATCCTATCTTGTTTTAGATGAAGAGTTTTTGCTTCTTTGACTAGAATCAAAAAGCATCTCTTTTGGCAATCTCCCACCACACTCATACATCAGCTGTTAAAAACATCTTGAAAGGGACAAAATGAAATGACTGACATCTGGAGCCAATTTGGACATGTATTGGTTTTCTAAACAGTATTAAATTCAAATCAGTATCTTGAAATGATAATATAAGCACATTAAATCAGATAGAAATAATGAGAAAAGGCCTTATTCATACCATGCTTATTGTCTATATATTCCTACCAAAATAACTGATCATAACTCCTCAATAACTTCATGGAGCTAACAGATCACAAAATCAGACCTAAATTAAAACTAAATATAAAGGCAAGTGACTAGATACCCAGCCTGCCAGACAGCAATGCCTCTAAGAGGTACAATACCTCAACGTCCACCCAAGTCATGGCTACTTGGACCAGACAGGAAACATACTGCAATTTTGTAAAATCTATAGGTTATTGATTCCTCTTTAGTGCAATTATTCAGACACAGCAAACACTCTAGTCTGTAAAATCTACCCAATGCACGCACTTTGTAGAGCTGTGCCTGTTAGCGCAGCCTCTGCTCTATTTGCACGGTCCTCAAGCTTCACACATAAAATAGTTGTTTATTTGATACCGAGGGCAGCACAAAGGCAATGGCTCAGTGGGCGATGCCTGGCAGCACTACCTTCCCCATCTCTGATGCTCAAGTAATCAGGAATATACATTGTTCCATAACAACTCAACTCTCTTCCACCACCTTCCTCACCACTGCACAACAGGCTCATGTGCCGAGGAGGAGGAGGAGGATGCGGTCGGTGCCATGACACGGCACTAGGACCCACCACCACGTTCATGCCTGCCTACACAGCCACTGCTTCCAACACCTTCAGCCTCGGGGTACCTACAAATCACCAGGATTTCCTCACAGAGCTGCCTTTGGTTTGAGGTGACCTAGACATGATATTTTGGGGTGGCAGAAACACCACTCGTCAGCTGAGCCAGTCCTGGTGGCTGAGGAGAAAGGTGTGATGCTGTCAAATGCCCTTTCAAGGCGCTGGAGGTGTGGGAAGCGTAAAACAAGTCAAAGCACCTCCCAGTAAAAAAAACACCCTCTCTGTGGTGATGGTTCCCAATGAGCTTCAGAGCCAACCTGGGTGCTAAAAGTCAAACCTTCTCTCTTACAGTCCTCTGACCACACAGAGCTGACGGAGAAGTAAATAGAGATGACTCAAATTCATAACTTGGTGTGCAGAAAACAGGATAGCTAAACCAACAGTACCCTCAAGAAGGGTAAAACTGCAGGTAAGATAACAAGCTTTTGGAAAAGATGGCCGAGACTATCTAAGAAGAAACACGACAGAAGTAGCCAGTATCACCAGCAGCACTCTTCGAGTTGGCTGGACACCTCCCTCATTCCTTTTTCCCATTGCTCACAAATAAAACATTACATTAACAAGAAGAAAAAGACACAGTTCAATTAAATATCCATTCACCTAAATCCAAGTAGTTATAACTCATACAATCTGTGTGGACCAAGACAGACATTTCCCAGCACAGCAGCTGGAATAAAATTTATAAAGAAAATGCTCCAGTCTTTCTATACAGACCTCTTCCTCCCAATTATGCCTAGGCTTTCCCTGTTGCAACCAGCCACAATCAAAAGCTAGAGCATCCCCTTCACCTGGCCCAGCACGTACCCGCCTCTGTTGGTGGCACATTCCCACTAGAGCAGATGGTTTTACAGACACCAGAAATGGCAGAAAGGTTTTCCTGAAACAAAGCAAGAGCAGGAGAATCTAGTCCACGTACGAAAAGATCTTCAGGAAAGTCTGCTGCTCTTCCACCATTATTTCGAAATCAAGAGTATCCCTTTCATCCGGACAATGAATAAGGAGCTACATAGTAATTTGCAGCTACCCTTTCTGACCTCTGAAACAAATCTGCCATCAGAGGGAACCAGAAGCTGTCTTCCAGGGCGCTCACTGGCAGGTAGAGCACAGAAAGTGAGAGCCTGTCAGAGGGTAAGTACGGAGGAGCCAGAACCTGGCAAGCTTTGAGACGACCTCGTCTCACTGTGAAGAGGCCGCCGGCACAGGCAGTGAATGCCACAGCAGGAGGAGCATGAGGAGGAACCGGCACAGGTAACGTCGTGCACCTCTCTTCCCGGTACCCCCGTGGCAGCCTCAGAGAAACATGCTCCGTGCAGTTCTCGGAGGACTCAACATCTCTTTCGTTGCTGGCCAGAAAAAGTCTTAGAAATATGGGCTCTAAAAACACATTTTTTTTTTCTATTTCTACTTTCTAAATAAATAACTAAAATGTGATAAAAGGAATGTTTCTCCGGGGCCCACACTTTTCAAATATGAATTGGGCAGATGATATCTCCCTTATGGGCAGGTGATCTCCTCATCAAAAAAACCCCAAAGATGGTATCTTCATTTTCAGAGGAGACAGACCAACATCCTCAATGTCATGAAGAACCAGGAATTAAAACTGGCCTGAAGGGAAGGAAATATATGCTATTTCGAATGCCTATTCATTCTACAGAATGACAGAAAAAACCACTTTCATTCCTCCCTCCCTCCACATTTTGGGAGCAGTCCCTTCATGTCCTGGTTCTCACTCCGCTTTTGCTGTTTTCCCATGATCTAGAAGGCGTAGCATCAAAAACATCACAAGGGCAATTTTTTTTGAAATTCAGCCTGGCTCCTAGTGTGCGTTGCAGAAAACTGGTCGAGTTCTCCAGCCCTGCAGAAATGAGTGGGGAGTGGACACCAGCTCCAGGACTCGGAGCAGGTCTTTGACTCCTGGCAGTGCTTGCTGTGATAGGTAATAAGTGCTCATAAATATAATCCACCAAAAAAATGGCAAAATAACTAAATGACGGTGGAAACTGCGTAGCTAGAAGAGAGGCCATATGCAATTACCCACATTAATAACTACTGACAATCTTTCCCAGGGAATTTCAGCAGTGAAACTAAGTTTTCCATGCTTCAACAAGAGCCACAAACTCTTCTTTTAGCAACAAAATTAACTGGAGAACCAATAACGCTATCAAACAGTAAAAGCCATGGGTCTGCCTTCTTGGCTGAAAACGATGCCTTGTTCAAGCATCACGATACGCGTTCCTGGGGTGACAGGAACTAAAGGTGGCACCACATCAGCGCTACATGGCCAAGCAGCCCTCTTGCTACCTACAGTAAGTTATATACGTACAAATGTGGAAGCGTATTCAACATATAGCCAGATAACACAGAGAAAAGACATGGATAAAGCAAGATCAAACACAGCTTTCCATTTGACTTCAGATAGCAAGAACATCACACTTCTGCAGCCTTCCTTCAATGCCCCCCATTGCCCCAGGGTCCCACCTGGGGCAAGAGCTTCGCCTCCTCAGTGCTCAGAGACGTGCCCTTGTCGCAGGCTGATAAAGCTCTGTGCTCCCCGTGAGGATTGAGGTCTTAAGGGTACAAAAAAATTACATAGCAGCTGGACAAAAGAAAGTGCTAAAAAGAGCAATAAAACACAGAGGGAAACCTGAGAGACATTCTCTAAAATCTTAATTAATAGGAAAAGCTTAAGGACCGAGAGACACCATAAATCCAAGCTGTATAGATCTCTGATTAAGGTTTGCCGCATCGTCTCCTGCAGAAGAATGGAAATGGTTATAGTCTGCAAATACACTCAGAAGATGATAACACGGGTTTGCTTTCAAAGATAAAGCAGAAAATAATTCAATTTAACAATCAAGTGGGAGGTGGGGACCCACGCTGGGCGTGCTGCGGGGGACGGAGATGCCCGGCTCAGGGCTTCCCAGCCATCGTGCCTTCAGGTGTGTGAGAGTAGGGCTGAACCCCTACATGCTGGACAAGGGGGGCCATCACCTGCCTTCTCCTTCTCTGTATTTATGAAATGAATTTTCTCTGTTTAAGGAGGGATGAGACAACCCTACAGGGACATCCTATCATCTCCTTTGGAGCCCTCCCCTAGCAGAGGCAAGGTCAGAAAAGGCAAAGCCTAAATCCAACTCCCCAGCCCTGAGAAAGCTTAGGGAGCTGAAGAAAAAGGACAGGACCTGAACAGCCAGAAGAAAAGATCCACTCGAGGACACCGAGTCCACTCCAGGAGTTTGGGCACTGATCTCTTGGAAAAAGAGATAAAATAATCAAAAAGGAATCCTATGAGAAGAATGTGTCCATATTTTTTCAGCTACTGCTGCTGACATACCAAACCTCCTCTACAAGGTGTGCCCATCAAATCCAGACTAAAATATGGAGCTGAGAAGAAATAAGCAGCAAAACATCCAGAGGTCAGGAACAGGAGGGCCTGGACTTGGCCTCCATCCATCCTTCGAACTTCTTCCCCCACACCCATCACTCCTTGCTGTCCACAGGGCTAGAAAACTAAACCTAACCCAACCAAGCAGCTGCGCAGCAGCAGCTACAGCAGAAACCAGATCCGGGGACGGCATGCCCGAAATGCTGTCCTTTCCTGGGGACCCTCAAGAGGAGCAGAGTCCCTCCGTCCCTCTCCTTCCAAGCCCTGGCACGAAAGTGGGGTGGCTCCTCCTGTGAAATTGCACAGACAAGAAGTTGTTCCCAGAGCATTAGGACTTACTGAGCTAATTACCAAGTATTTTCATACATAATGGCTCCCTCTTGTGTCGATTCTCCAGTGTCTCTCACCAAGTTCAGCTTCAGCCTTGGCCTCCCGTGGACAACCGCAACAGGTTCTCAAATTTCAAAAAACCTGTCCTTTGGGTTTCTGCGCCTCTGCTGTTAAATTTGGTTGAAATTAGTTGTAAAGTTCAAAACATATTAGGAGAGAACAAGTAACTAGCACAGAGCACGCTATGCCGGTGTCCAGTTTTTGCAAACCAGCTTTAAATGGCCCGCAACATTAGGAAGGCACTGAGGACTACCCTGCATTGAGAAAAATCCATCGCCAAGGTCACACCATTCCGAGTCCCACCCAAGCGCACAGAGCAGAGCAGGAGTTATTAAGGCACTATTGCTTCCGAACTGTTGCTTGTGCTGGTATCTCCCCTAGCAAACCAGCGAGATGAGAAGCCCATAAGGATACGCTTATTGTTTTCCGTATCAGCGTGTGCATTACCCTGTGTCTGCAAGAAGCCAGCTATTGCTTTGTTTTTCTCTTCATCCAGAGACACCATCAATAGCTTCATCTATTTGTGGCACCAGAAAACAACAGAGGGTCAGCCAGGGCTAACACCGAGCCTCTTCCTTCGATTATCTATTCATAGGATTGGAAAGAGAAAGTCACGTGGATGGAAAAGAAAAAGCGCTTCTCTGGTTTTGATTAGAAAGATGCTGTTTTCAAAATTGCTACCAAACCTAATAGCAAGAACAGACCTCGGTCAAAGAAACAAAAGAAATGCTATCGTGGCCATTAGGTCAGTGTTGCAGATCTCATTTTATTCACGAGAGACCGTGGTTTCTCCCGGCGTTATGTAGGTAGGCTTTAGGCTTGCACAGTTCAGACAATCTGGAGAGATCTTTCTTAAAAATAAACCCGACCAAAGTTTTTTTCCAGAGCTTCCCGTTCACTGAAAGCAGACGCAGGTTGGTTCCATATGAAGAACGCAAAAAGCTGCCATCTCCCCCACACCAGAAACACGTATGACGCTGCAAAGTTGAGTTAAAACTGTTTCTTGAAAGATGCATCATATGCCTCTATTTTTACCCAACTTTAGCACTCGCGTTCAACGAATTGAATCACCCAAATCTCTTCAATAAAATTGGCTTTGCGCAAAATGGGTGGTATTTACTTGAGGGGTATTTTTCCTTTTTCTGAATGCTAATTTTTGTTTGTTTAAAAATATAAAACAGCTCTAAGGCAAAGCACAGCTAGAGACAAGGAGTCATTCAGAGCATACTCTGAATTTTCAATGAAGTATTTTAATTAACCCATGGATAGTAATTCTCTTCAAAGTTTTTTTTAAATAAAATGAGCAAGGCTACTATTTAAAAAATAAAAATACTATCAGGCTTCTGACATAGGTGTGAATTTCATGGAATGAAACCATGTCCAGATTAAAGAAATTGTAGTCAGATTCTCAAGCTATCACAAAACATTTTACAAGGTACAAGTAACTTCAAGTGCTCTAAAGTGAAAACCCTTTTGAAACTTTATGTTGTTTTGCAAACAAAGGCACCACACCGAAACCATCTCTATTCATACTATCAGTAAAACCAGGCAAAGCTCTACGATCAAGACAACATTCTTTTCTCCTCTTGAAAGATGTTAAAAAACCACCCCTAAGTTCCCTTACTGTTCAGGTTCACACAACAAGCCACAGCAATCCAACCTTCTCCACGTTAAAAAGTACCAATAAAAAGTATTAACAGCGTGGATGTTGACTAAAAAAATAAAAAAAAAATATATATATAGAAGACAAGCGATGCAGATCGTCCTGCTTTTAAAAGCCCATATGTCTGCTGCCAGCGGGCTCGTGTGCGCTACGGTGCTTCGATGCCAGCTGGGAAGAGCAGCGCTATGCATATGCGTAGACGGGGCAGGTTAAGACCCTTCTCTACCTGATTAATTCATAACTGATGCACTGCAGCACTCCAAGCCAGCTTTCCAATTCTTTCACTTTTGGATTATTACATTTCAAAGACGAATGACAAAACTCTGAAGTAAAACGGGCTGCACGCACTGCCCACAAATATAATCGTGTTTAAGTTGGAGACGGAGTCAGTATTGATCCTGCCGGCGACTCCCCCTCTGACATTACTGGGAGCTCGCAGGGACCAGAGCATCACCGCTGCCCTTTTCATTTGGATAGGCCTTTATTCAATTAGACCTAAGAGCCAGGGAACAACCTTTTTCATTTCGTAATATGCTGAAAACAGAATATTTGCTCTGACACTGATTTTGAGTGTTTCCCCAAGCAGAGCAGCGGGTAAGGATTACGTGCTAATTGCGGTCGCTCTCCTAGACAAGCCGCAAGACAAATCTTTGTTACTAAAAGGTTTATTTTTGTCGGCAGTCTTGAGAGGGTTCATTATAAGCGATCACCAGATGTCACCAATTCTTCATAAAATACCACCGAAAGAACATTTTTCCCAGCAAAATACAACCCACAACCATCAAAGTGTAACAAAAACCATAAATACACCATGCTGAAGTATTTTTATCTGCAGCATAGCTTCCCTTTCTCTGTTATATATCTAAAATAACACCTGTTGAAATAGGAACGAGGCATTCTAATAATATCAGCACTAATGACAAGCTCTCATTAACAGATATCGTACTTCACCCCAGCCTCCAGGGAGATGGTCAACAGATCTACAGCAGAAGACAGAGCTGGTTTTCAGCTCAAGCCTCCAGCAGCCAAGAACGAGCCCCCGTCCATGAAAACAACACGACACTGCAACCCGGCGAAGCAGGACGAGAGCTGAGACTGGGCCACGCACCTTCATTTCTCTTTCAAGAAAACATGTAAAAGTAGGGTCAAAAAAAAAAAAAATGATGGGAAAATAGTATGTCACGCAGAACCAGGTGTTTTACCAGGGGAATTCCCAGAGACAAAGGTATGTCACGCTGGTGCAACTTCCAGGCTACCTGCCCTGCAAACTCTCCTAAGTGCACTCAAGTCTGCAGCCCCTGCGACATCCCTGGATCTCTCATACTAGGGGAGTTCAGTCGAAGACGGGGGGGGATGTTTGCTATTGCCACCTTTCCCATGGAAATCCAATCAAGGAGACTTCCAAGGTAAATGATAACGCTTCAGCTGCCATATCACCTTCCGCGTTTTCAGATCTCAAATCAAATTTGGTCACTTTGTTTTCATTATCAGCACAGAGAAGTGTCTGAGTGATTGCCATCCAAAATATATCAGGACACATGTCACTCATCCTTCATACACAGTGACACCGTGGGTATGCAGTCTGGTGCTCAGAGCATTTCATCTATTTTTACCTCTGGGTTGCTTGGAATGAAAAATACTCCGTGCACAAACTGTGCATTGCTACTTGCAGATCTGTCAGTTATATTTATTTCACAAGCAGTTTAAGACATGACGTGAACTGAGTTGCTGGTAAGATTTTACTACAAGCTATCAAAGTCTTAAGCAGACACCATCTGTAACTACTCACTTTCATCCTCTCACCCACTGATTCACGCTGCCAGTGCCAACAGTGAGCACAGCTATGGCTTCGAGATACTCCTGACTGTCTGCAGAGTCATTATTTTAGATTGGATATTAGGAAAAATGTCTTTCCTGAAAGAGTGGTGAGGCGTTGGCACAGGCTGCCCAGGGAGGAGGTGGGGTCCCCATTCCTGGAGGGGTTCAAACAACACATAGATGTGGCACTCCAGGACATGGTGTAGTGGGCTTGGAGGTGTTGGGCTGACACTTGGACTAGATGATCTCAGAGGGCTTTTCCCACCTTTATAATTCTATGATTATTTGGGCACTGAGAAAAACCCAAACTCATCA
The DNA here is from genome assembly GCA_013400535.1 of Scopus umbretta. Lineage (NCBI taxonomy): Eukaryota > Metazoa > Chordata > Aves > Pelecaniformes > Scopidae > Scopus > Scopus umbretta. The sequence continues at coordinate 18,872 of VZTL01036383.1, forward strand.
GGAGAAGCATTCGACTCCAATTGTGTTCCATGAGCAAACCCAGAAGGGAGTCTCGGCTCCTGCTGTACCACAGGAGCGCAGAGGGGCCACTCAGACCTAAATCCCTGCCCTTCCTCCACGTGGCAACCTGCCTCTTGGGCTTACCCATTCTTGGCCATTGGGAGGGCAAGAGGTATGCCAGCTCGAGCTCAGAAAGCATTACAGTGTCCACAAGAATTTGGGAATAGCTACTAGGACCCATCGATGTATTTGAAAGCCAACAGCTTCCCAGACTGCCCGTCTCCTTCCACTAAGCTCCCTCCAGGACAACTCACTCCTGCCCACGATTCCATTTTAACAGAGGCTGATTTGGGATAAGCCTACATAATTAATTGCCAAAGCTTCATTGTTATATTGAGACTTACCGAAATATTAGGAATTATTACCATTCTGTCTGAGCTCACCGTGCATACGGTATTGATCCCCGGTGCAAAAAACGATGCATCAGCTGCTTTTTTTCCAGGCTGCAGGCGACCTGAGGTGCAAACAGAGGGGCTCCTCCGTGAGCACCCGACCGGCCCTGCGTGCAGCCTCGGCATCCGCCCGCAGCCCCGGCAGGCAGCTTGCGTTGCTAGAGCATCGCTGCAAACCGCAGCGGCTGCAGTTTTGCTCCAAACATCGGGAAAATGCTCGGCAAATTGTTTTAGCTTAGGCTACAACCTCCAGCCAATATTTCACGGTAGCAACAAGTCCTCAGAAGAATGAGGAAGAACTGCTTTCAGCTGCGGGGTATGAGCAATTAAACCAGAATCCATTAAAATGACAAGGCATTAGATAGAGTGCACAACCCTGTAAAGTTACTTTGTATTAAGAATATATTTGGCTATTTCTACATGTGAATCCGGTCTGAAGATAAAGATTTATCCATTTAATATTACAGGATTTCTGCAGACAGTGTTTAAAAGCAGCTACTTAAAAATGTAGATTTCATTACAAGATACGAGCACGCATTTTACACAAATACATGTATTTGCATTTCATTCTCTAAGTTATATTTACATTCACTTTTTCATGTATTTATTGCAGTGCAATTGTTGAAAGCTCCAACAATTAAGGCTTAACCCAGCCATACTAAAACATAAAAGCAAAAATTAAACCCTGACTTCAGCAAAAGCTGTCCAGGGCCCCTAAAGCCCAAGCCCATTGAAAAACCTATGTCATTACAGTACATAAAAATACATTTATTCGTACTGCCTCACTCCACTCTTACTCTATGGTGTCTTTAAAACACTTGCTCAAAACCAGCACCTGAGATCCCTACAAGGGTTTTTTATATAGAGATATATATGTGTGTGTATATATATATATATATAAAAATAAATTTTGGGCACAATCAGTCTGTGTGTGCAATAGATGCTGGGTATGGAAAAAAAAATATACTCCTGAGGAAGTATTAAAGCATCATCTTCTGTAACACCCTACTCTTGCCCTGCACGTCTCCTCACCTAACAGCAACTGGCTATGGGAAAATCCTCATCTGCTCCCAAGGTGCAGGCCTGCAAACACCCTCAGGCTTATCCAGCCGAGATGCTTCCCTTCAGCAGACAGGATCTCCCGTTAACACTGAGATTAAAAAGACAAACGTGGCGAGAAGCAACGCAGCAGCAGTCTCCCCTTCAGCATTTTGAAGCCCTGAGCCTAAGCGAGACCGTCGCGCTACCGCCAACACCCGATTCACCCTTCCCGCAGCTCCTGGAAGCCAGCCAGGGCACACACCAGCCTCCTCCCTCGCCTTCTGCGGGACACGGGCAGACTTCCATGTCTGAGCTCCGCAGCCAGGACCCTGCAGACGAGCTCTGGGTTTTCCTCTGGGCGCTGCTCCGGCTGCCGCCGCTCGCCTCTCCCGAGGCTCTGCGCAACGCCGCTCGGCCGTTCTCAACAGCAGTTGACCATCTTCTGTCGCTTGCCGAGCACTGACAAATTTTGCTGTGGTGAGCCTGGCAAGGAGCTTTGCTTCCAGCTGAGAAGTCTTCAACTCTTCCTCACATCACGGATTGGATTTCCTGTTGCTCAAGAGTCAGCACAGCTCAATTGTTGAGCTTCCTCAGAAAAAAAAAAAAATATCTTAAGTTTAAAAAAAAAAAAAGGAAAACAGAAAAAGTAAAAAAAAAAGTAAACTTTTTCTTAAACTTCCATAAAGCACCCTGCTGGCTGCACACCGTCCTCTCTAACCAGGAGTTCTATCAGACAGCCTCTGCTTCTCCATTTCATCCTCGGTGCAGTTCCTCACGGCTTTGTGATACAAACTCACCCGAATTCAGTGCGACTCCACAAGCACCTGTCTGTCTGCAGAGCTACGTATGCAGACAGACACAGTAAGGCACTCGCAATGCCCTTTCTCCTCCTCCATGCGCCCTGACCACAAGAAAAACAAGTTCCCTCTTGTGCTAATGAGAAAGAACTCGAGGCCAGGTTAATTACACCGGGGTGGGACTATTTCTCCTTGGACGACAGCTTCACCAGCAAAAGCCTGGGACAAAGCAGAAATGATGCTCCACGTTAGCTCCTCTTCCTTCTCTACTCCAAGCATCTGGGACATGTCTTCTGGTAGATGAAGCGAGCTCTATACATCATTTCTGAAAATCATCAGGAGGTACAGGAAATCCTTGAAGGACCCAAAGTGACCCGAGACACGTGAACATGGTCTGGGGGGGCTCTGCCCAAACCACGTGTGGGTTTGAACCACCTGGACGTTGTCCCTCTCAATAAGTAGTTGCATATCAACGTGTTGCACTACATGGCATTGCTTTGCACACATTCTCTGCAGTACCGTGATTTCCTACCTGGAAAGTTTTTTACAGAGTAGGTGCAAGTTTGTACTTTTTAAGGCTGTCCCCAACAGATGGCAGAAATTTGGGAAAACTGCCAGTATTTTCTTTTCAAAAGCTGGCTACTAAAGCTTCAGAAGATAGCTATTAGCATCTTCGTTTGCAACTGTCACATAAAGAAATTACACAAAAGGTACATAAAGGTGGTTATTCAAGCCTGCAAGTTTTCCAATTCATGGAGGAAAAAGTGCTTGTTTTTCACGACAATAAACAGGACACATTTTGAGCAGCAAAATTTACAGGGTTGGTTTGCAATGCTCACCTGCAGCTTTTTGAAGTTTTTTCATTGGCATAAAAGGAGACTGTGCCGCCTTCTCCTCCCCTTCCCTCGCCCAAAAGACAAGGACATTTCAATTTTCAAGAAAAGCAATGAGGCCAAGGGTGCCTCAAAGCCTCTGCTGGCCTGCGGACGCCGGAGCTCCTCCACCGAAGCACAGGGTGCTGGGAAATAACCCGTGGCAAAAAGTGACAAAAAACCAAGGAGCCAGGGAAAAGAGGCCGATGAGGTAGCGGGAAAAGCACGGGTTTTCCATCGCGAGCACCACGCGCAGCATCCCACCTGCCCGCCAAGCTGCCGAATACTTGCCACCTGTCTGCTTATATAAAGCTTCTTCTAGTTTGTAACTAACAGCTTGAAAACTGGTATATAATATCAAACTCTAAATCAGCGCTTCACGCTGACATACCATATGCCATCATGTACTTAGGCAGTCACCAAAAGTGTTAACAGTGATTATTTAAAAATTATTACAGTTTATTCATGTAGAGAATCCCTTCTTGCATCGACTCAAATCCTCTGAGCCGAGAATTTTTTTTTAAATAAACTGCATTTTTCCACAAATTTTCAATCTTATTTTACGCTCTTTAACTATTTTAATTTTGTTTTGTTTTAAAATGACAGACTTGATTACAGAAGTATTAATTTACAGTGGTGTTTTGAGGGGAAATTACTTCACAGAACTAAAATTAAAAGGTACGCGTTACTCTCCTTCATACACTTTTTCATTTTTTATGGCTTAAAAGGGATTTAATACTTTATTGAAATTCTGAATGTCAGTACCTCACCTGAATACAGTCTCCCAGCAGCAAATTCTCCTAAATGTTCCGTGTTTAGTTAAGGATTAAAACTCTTGTCTAACAGTAACAGCTAACTGCAGTGGGCCTATGACCACCCCATATCAGTTATTATTGATCAGTGCTGGGCTGCTTTAATAATTTCTACACTAATGCACAGAATTCAGAGAGTTTGACATTTTCGTTACGAAAGGTATTAAAATCGCGGAAGACCATCTCGAAAGATGGACTGAACGAGAAAAAAAGATGGAAACGCAGTCTCCAGTTGTGCATGGAAAAAGAGGAGACGTGTGGAGGTGACCTGCAAAGTGGGATGGGGAGCATCTTCTAGATTGCCCCAGGACACGCAGCAGAGGCGTGGGTAAGAAATAAAGAGATGAAAGTCTTGAACACATTAACGGGGAAAACATGACCTTCTGGGAGCGAATTTCGCCACATGACTGTGCAACGGTCTGCAAAACACGAGGATGAGTGGAGCTGGCAGAGGGCTCCAGCAAGGGGCAGGATTCCGCGGGGTAAGGCACTGCCGGAGCAGGGATGAGGAACAACCTGCCACACAAGATGAGCGCTGGCCGTAGGGCACCCCTATGGTCTGGGAAACGGCCCGGCCGACACTTACTCACCCGGCTCATCCCCGTGCCCTACAGGACAACGGCAATGCACGGACAGTACGTGAAAAGTCAGTTTTAGAGGGAAGCCGAAGCTTTTTGTTATGACTGCAGATCTCATCACACACTGCTGAACTTCGCAATATATAAAACCGTAAAACGTATTCAACAGTGTTCAGCTGAAGGACTGTAAGTATCTAAATTAATTTTTCATACTCAGAAGATATCCAGACAAGCTTTATAATCCCGGCCTTCCCCGTTTGAGGGCTCTCCGTAGACTTTTCTCCTCCCCTGCACGGTAATATTAACAACTAGAGGCGAGCAGCTGAAGTGCTTTGCACCGTGGGAGCCTGCAGGTGCAACCAACACCGCTCCGAGGTCGCGGCCAGCTGGGGATTTGGCCACTTTCTGCCACCTTCTTTTCCAGGCTCGCCCCAGGCTGGATGTCCCTGCTCAGCACCACAGCTTCATCTGCTAGAGGATGGGACACTACCTGTTTTGAGGTATCTGCGGGAAAGGGCAGGGTGATACGGTGCTCCTGGGACCACAGGGTTTAGTGATGGTCTGCTGGAAGATCTCAGGCTCACAAATCACCTCCTGCAACATTCCTCATCCCAGCCTCCAAAACCAAGGCCCATTTCACACGGGCTGATTTCTCCTGGAGCAGCCATTCAGACTCTTCCTGATGGGTGGCTCAAGGCCCTTTTAAAAGCAAGAATAACTGAGGAGTTCTCTCTGAAGGGTCATTTGCTAAGAGCACAAGGCGTAGATCTTCAAACGCTACTCAAGCTGTTTCTCCTGCCCCAGCCTCTGACTGGTTTTCCACCCAAGCACGGCATCTTCTCAGCGCTTCCTTGGTTCAGCAGAAGCCAGGGGACTCCATCCTATCTCCTGGTGCTGGTGACAGTTTAGAGCATTTGACCACCACACCTGGGAAGAGCACCCACAGAAAACCAGTCACGGTGCAGAAGTCCCCGGGTGCCCTCAGCCCTTTCATCAGAGAGCAAAGTGGATAAAAACCTGCACAAAAGAGGGTTTTTTTTGGCTTGCTGGTAGGCTTAAGCATGGCAGCGTGCAAAAGGCTTGCATCATGCAGCTCTCGGAAACTCTTTTTTCAAGTTGAGGCATATAAGTAGGATTTACAAAGAAAAAAATTATAGCGTGTAAACCCACACAAGAGTTGAAAACAGAAATAAGGAAGAAGGGAGAGCCCATTCCCGTGGATTTTCTCCAGTGGTCCAGGCAGCCTTGGGAGGCAGCAATCAGCACTGACACAGGCTCTCCCTTGGATGAAGAAAGCAGAAATAAAGAAAAAGTAATTAGATTAATCAAGTAGGGAACTATTTAGCAGCTAATTAGAATACCCAATTAATCACACCTCCTTCAAAACAGCCTGCTAAAAATTGGCCAATAATGTCCAGGCAGAAAATAAACAGCCTACTTAGTTTTTATTTTGTGCTTTCCATTGCACGCCTGATACCACCAGGCTGCCTGTCTCACAGCCGGATCCGTGATCCCTTACATTGAAACCTAAGACCCCTTGGACTGAAACTGCTGAGAAGATCCCTCGTCTCACAAACAATATACAGAAAAGTAGAAATGAGCCTAAAAAAAGGGCACGTCAATTCTCTTGCCTGTTTTACGCTAACCGAATCTATTTTTCCATTTATCTGCACCTCTTGGTGTATTGACCAGCAGCAAAGCAGCAAAGGCTGGGGCAAAGTGACTTTTTATAGAGTCAGCATGGGCTGGGAGATGCGACGCAAGTGTCACTGGCTTGACAAAAACCTGCTGGGGTCATCCGTCATCCTTGCGGCTCCTCACTGCCATTAACATTTGGAGACAAGTCATGGTACTAAGACATGGCGGGGGGGAAGCTTCCCATTTCTGCTTCTTACAGGTGCTAAATTCCTACAAACAGCCTTTACTGACAAGCAGCGATCATCACTGAGCTCACGCTTTCCTCAAAGATAACCATAAACTGTCAGTGGAAATATAATGGCAATAAACCAATAGCTAATGTTTTACTTATTCTGCGCTTTTTCGTATGAAACATTCAGGAGCTTGGTTTTTTCCTACTGTAACAAGTACCAAGGCAAATGCAATAATGAAAGAAAAATTAAGACCAACATCTTCTGAAGTGCTCAGGAGTTTCTTCACTCTGCATTACTTACTAGTGATCTCAGACAAGACGACATATGTCATGCTAAGCGGGTTTGGTTTTGTTGTTTGGGGTTTTTTTAAACCTTTAAAAAAAGATTAATTCAGGTGCTAACATGTATCTTAGAAACACACATAACTCCACGCAGGAAATAGAGGCAGGACTTATCATACAAACTAATTCGTAGATAAATCTCCTGCTTATGCAGTATTTGAAATGTCTCACTAGGGATAAACCTCACTTGGCTCGGATTTATCCAACACCTACTCGCTCAAAAGCTCATTCAGCCCAAGACTGTAAGTTAGAACATTATTTCTACAACAGTTTAAAGAATTTTCGTCAACGCACTAAGCTAGATTTTTTCTTTTTTTTTTTTTTAACCTTCCTTAGAACAAGAGTTTTTAGAAGGTTTTTCAACTCTGTCGTTCAAAAGCCACAGCCATCTACACAGAATATCCCCCTTCTAGTGCCAAAAGACACAAGTTACAGCCATCCACAGAGTTTGAATATAATTTTCAATGCCCCTACAAAATGCTCTCCCTGCATTTCAAATAAATATTGGTATTCCTCTAAAAAAAAAAAAAATTCACAATCCAATTCACATTTCCTTTTAACTTATTGATTGCAGATATATTTTGCCGTCAGGTACGCTTCTGAACTTGGGTAGAGCCACTGTGGGTTGTTTTTTTTTCTTAATACTGCGGGATACAGCCACAGAGGAGCCTGAGCATCCCGATGCTGCCGCTGACAACGCTCTCCTCTACCCTGCACCACTTTTTTTATCCCAACTTACATTTGTGGTTTCTCGTTCCTGCCCGGCAGCGGCAGCAGCAATTCTGAGCCCTGTGTCCTGACCAACAGGACCCTCTACACAGCCAAACTTTTGAAACACGGCTAAAAAACTATCCAGGTCAGGATCTCTGCAGTTCTTGTGGACTGACTCCAGTTTATGCTTGGTTAAGAAAAATCCTCTCAAAGAGGGTGGCAGTCTATGGCTTGGCACAAAGAGTATGTGTTTGCTGGGTGACCAAAAGGAGAAGAAAATTAGAAGTTTAAAGAAACGAGGAAAAACATAGAAATAATAAATTAAAAAAAAAAAAAAACAAACAACACCGAAAACCAGATACATGATATTCCAGAGGAAACCGATACAAAGATTTTGCATTCCCAGATCAAAATACTTCATGAAGCATTTTGCAGATGTGGCTGTAGGCTGTTTTCTGATCCAACGGATGTTATGAGACGACGTGAATGAAATGTCAGTAAATAGGTTAAAGATACCTAGAGATGCAGTAATTCTACCTGATTACTTCGAAATGTCAGAGTTCTCTGGCTCCTCGTTGGGGATGACTGCTTTTTATGGAGCCTTTCTGAGAAGCAAGGAGACAACATTTGGATATCCACGGCAGCTCCTTAAGTTAAGTTCCCATTGTCACATGCTCTTTTGGGATAACTATTAGGATTTTATGTATGCTAGAGTTCGGAAAAATAAATTATATTACGACATTCCCAGTGTCAGGTTACCAAAGACTTTCAGTTGTGTAGATAGTACAGAGCAGACGCCATTACAAACTAGATCCACTCGCACGGCCATAGCAGGGTTAACACTGAACAGGGTAACCATGCATTTCCTCCAGAAAAAAGGGGAGCGCGAGGAAGCGTTAGGCAGATAAACGCGGCGTCCTCTGCTCCAGAGCACATGCTCTGCGAAAAGACTAAAAGAAAGAAAAAAAAACACCAAAATCTGAGCCAAATGCCTGTTCATATAACACAATGAAGAACACCTTAGCCCAATGCAGGGGGGAAAAAAAAAAAGAAAAAAAGAAAAAAGAAAAAAAGACAACAGTATTACTGAAAACACAAAAGTGCTCATGCTCAGCATATAGAGCTGGGGGAAGAAGAAGGAAGGGGGGGGACATTTGGAGTTATGGAGTTCTCTCTTCCCAAGTCACCGTTACGTGTGGTGGAGCCCGGCTGTCCTGGGGATGGCTGAGCACCTGCCTGCCCATGGGAAGCAGGGAATGAATTCCTGGTTTTGCCTTGCTTGCGAGCACGGCTTTTGCTTTACCTATGAAACTGTCTTTACCTCAAGCCACGAGTTTTCTCACTTTTAACTCTTCCGATTCTCTCCCCCATCCCACCGGGGGGGAGCGAGCGAGCGGCCGTGTGGGGCTGAGTTACCAGCTGGGCTCAAACCGCGACAGAAGCCCTTTGAATAATTTCTGTCCATTAGGAAATTGCCATCAATTTAAGAAAGTGGTGAAATCTGACTTAAAAAAAAACAAACAACAAAAAAACCCCTGCCAAAAATCCCAGCAGGCCAGAAAGGAGATGCATTTGGAAGGCGGCTGCTCGGGAGGAGCTCTGGCTCCGACGGCTCCTTCCGAGCTCGCTGCGGCCGGAGCAGCCCCGGCTCCGACGGCTCCTTCCGAGCTCGCTGCAGCCGGAGCAGCCCCATGCGCTGCCCGTGCCCACACCGCCTCTTCCAGAGGAAAATGAAGCTTTTCAGTTTTAAAAGAGCCAAAGGAATTAGCTAAAACTGATGAGCCCAAAGCTGCAGCCTGCAACCTGTTCACATTTTTAAAGTGAACCCAAAGTAACTGTACTCTGATTTTCACCAACTCATTATGTAAAATAAAACCCAGCTGAAAGCCAGTGTGGGGCCACAAAATGTCTTCAATTATCTTTCAGTTCTGTTCCAGCAAAAACGCAGCCAAAATCTCATGGGTTCAGAGGAGCTGAGGTTTTTGTCTTAATAGCCTTTTATTTCCTCACCACCGTACAGCTTCAGCAAGATTTTCTGCCCCTTTGTTTGGACCTAACGAGCTATTTTACCATTAAAACAAAACACAACGCGTTTAATACAGGATCATTAAATGTTTTCCACCAGGCCTTGTTTTAGAGTGACTTCAAGAACGACAATGCCGAATTACGAGTCCAAGACAGATGTTTTCCAGATGTGCTGAGCACCTCCCATACATGTTGGAGGCAGAGCTCTTCCAAAATGCTATCCGAGAGGTACCTGCTGCGTTTAGATAGGGTGACCCCCCCCCCCCCCGAGTTTCTGCTTCTGGGAAACTATTCTTAAGAATCATTTTCTCCAGAAAATGGCCACATATCTCAAATGCCTACAGCAGGGTGAAGAATAAAGTCTCTTGATAACCATTGTATGGAACGAATGGGAAAGTAATGGGAAGCTGCTGATGAAGAGGTGCCGCACGGTGAGCACGACTTCTCCACTGCACACCCGCGCTCCAGGTACCTGAGCAAACTGCATGAAAACCACCCGGCATCAGAAACCCGCAGATGATCAAGGGCTTCAGCAGCCTGACGCTTTGGTAACACCGACTGCTCCATTCTCGGGACAGAAAGGATAAATGGGGGAGGCAGGAGGGCGATGCCAGCCCAGCGGAGCAGAGGCAGCCACGCGGTGCCGGCACAAAGCTGCCCCTCAAACAAGGGCTGCGTTTGTCGGAGTGCATGAACTGAACAAAACCACTCGGCTCCAGTTTAGAGCATGGATTTTATCCTCTAAATAGTAAGTACTCCTTACTCCAGCCTCCTTTCCCCCACGCGGGCATCCCAAGCGCCAACTCACCGATGGCATCAGGTCCACGGGAAAGAAGAGCTCCCTCGCCATGGACTGCCGCGACACCTCCGTACTTGGAGTACCAAGTACTCTGCCCATGGAGTCCTTTGGGATGGAGATGATCCTCCACATTGAGTGAGCAGAAATCTCTACCCCCCGGTAGAGCAGGAGCACCCCTGAAGTCCCCGTCCAGAAGGACCTGAGCGTGCGATGCCTGCCCTGCGGTCCGACACTGCCACAGCTTTTTCCACAGCTCACAGGGAGTTCCCAGCGCTTGGAGTCCTTGAGCTGAGTGGGTATTCTCGGCACTTGATGTCAGAAATACTCGAATGCTGGCCATATGAAAATAGCTCCGTGGCAATTTTCTTCTAGACTGCCTTACAACTCAAGCCAGAGGAACCCAGCCGAACCCAGAGTCCTGTTACCCTTCAAAACCCTTCACATACTACATGGGACGCCCCAAACAAAAATACTTATTTCTAAATCTTTCCCTCAGAAGACCCTAAGCACAGCTCTGATCCAAAAAAAGGCCAAATATCAGAGGTTCCTGCAAGCCCCCAAGAGATTTTGCTATTGCTACCAGCTTACCTGCAGGGCACCCAGGTGCTGCGCCGAGGGGTAGCTAGACACAGCTGGTCTGGCTGTCTATCGGTCTTTGATTGAGTTTATTCACGGGCAGGTTCTGAGAATCACATTTCCAAACAAGATTTGCTTTAATTGGCTATGCTGCCCTCCCAGAGGAGCACTAAGATGGGGCTTCCACAGTAAGTAACTGCAAATACAAAGTTAAATCCAGTTTTCTACAAATATTCAGGAACATTTGCTTCCTGGCATCATTCCTGTCAGTAAACCAATTTGCTAAAATATTCATGAATAGCAAACTAAAGGGCCACGGATACAGCCAAGGTGCTTGCGTACTAAAATACAACTAAATATTCACCGCAAACATTTTCGCAGTATTCGGCTTGCTCTGGATTTAATGGGGGGAAAAAAAAAACCAACCTATAATGCCTGGCATTCGGCGTCATGGCTTCCACTGAAAAACCTCCGGTGAGGAGAGCGGCCGCGCTGGAGAAGGGCCCCCAGAATCGCCCCCAGAATCGCCCAAAACAAGCAGGGTCCTTGCACCTAACCCCACAGCGAGGAACCGCGGCAGCACCGGGCCACCAACACCTCCGCCGAACCCCACCACAAAACCTCCCCGGCGAGCTGCCGCTACAGCACAGCCTGGCCTGAGCTCCCAACAGCAAAGGAAAAGCCCCGCCGGTGTTTTGGATGCGCTCAAATTCCTTCCCTCGAGCTTTTCTACGGCTTGATCGCAACCCTCTGAGTAGGGTACATAAATAAAACCCCACTAAAGTTTCAGGTATTGCTCTGAAATTATTTAACAAATCAAATGCCTCGCGTTATTCCTGAAAAACAGCTGCATTCGCTAAACTCTCAACTAAATTGCCAGCGTGGCAGACAAAAAGCAAGCAAGGAGGGAAGAGAAAGAACTCTGACAGACCCTGACAGGAGATTGCGGTCGCGGCGGGAAGAGACAAACCCCATGCATTTTACATGGCAAACCTCTCAGAGGTGAACCTTTGCTCGGCCCATGAGTCTGTTTTCAGCAAAAACAGCCCTCACTCAAAAGGGAAACAGATGTCTGTCTTTGGACTTGTCACACCAATAGGCTTTACTACAAAGGTTACGTTTAAATATAATTGTAAGCCAGCAAGTTTCTCGCTCCACGTCGTGCGGGTCTTTCCTCCCCTGAATTTTTAACTGAAAGAGCAGAAGAAGAATGAGCTGTGGTTTTCTCCATCACACGCTTTCATTACTGTGGGGATTATTTTGTTCAGTAAGATCATTACAAGATAAGGAGGCTGCAATTGCATTTGCAAAACTGCAATATTTCCTTTCCCTTCCAGAGCCCCAAACCTGAACACGGGGCAATTTTTTATGGAAGTACAGCAGCCGGCTGGGTTTCAAAACCTGCCGTGCCAAGGACAGCACAACTCCACGCTTACAGGCGTTACGCACCACGATCGCACCCCTGTCGACCACTACCTGTCGCATCCCTGCTCGGGCACAGGGATTCTGCCTTCAGTAGCCCCAGCCAGCCCGTGCCCCTCCTTCATCCCTGCAAAACCTCCAGGAAAAATAGCACGTGTCAACAGCCCATGCTATAGGGACAGGGAGCCCAGAATTGGGATGATTTAACAAGAGCTCCGATAGTCATTTCTATGACCTTGAGAAAGTCAAGCTCTCTTCTGGACTGCAATCCCTCCTCTATAACGGCAGAATTACTATTTTCCTGGCATGCAGGGGTGTTGCGAGGTCTAATTCATTAATCTTTGTAAAGCATTCTAGGACACTTTGAGGGAAAATGCAAAAAATTATCAGTAAAAGCCTCCCATTTAATTCTCACCTGGAAACCTTCCTCTTACTCCTTAATTTGTGATTGATCCCCATTCAATTAGAGGTAATGGGATTTACATGTACACTCCAGCAGCGGAGCAGACCCCGCGGGAAGGTGCCAGCGGCAGTGTCGGTGCTAATTCCCATGAAGTACCGGCCACTCCGTGAGCCACGGTTGGATGCCGCATCCCTGTACGGCACAGCCACCGACCAAACCAGTGCTGGGTGAAGGGATGGGGCACGAATTCCCTCGCCGCCACAGCACCCATTCCTACACAAACACTGCAACGGCAGCGTTAGCTGCCATTAACTATGCACTTTACGATTGAAATTCCTCTCCGTGACTCAGCTTTTTATCAAAAAAAACCCAAAACAAAACAAAGTTTCTACCCAAAGAGCCTTCGAGTCCCTAGCAGATAGACCAAATCTGCCGATCGTTCCTTAGCTCGCTACGTCAAGTTTTAACGTTCACGGGAACAGTTTCACCTCGCATCGGCGAGGGAAGGCAGACAACCTCACCGCCGGCACTTCGTCCGCCTCCAAGAACACCACAACTTCAATACCAGATGCAAAAAAAGCAACCGGGGAATTACAAAGGGCTTTAGCAGTACCTCGTGCTGCGAAGCTCTAGCGGAGCGCTTATTTTAAACTGTATTCCTCTGACTTCACGACACCTCCGGTAGGATTCGGCCCTCTCGAGCCGAGAGCAGCTTTTTTTTTTTTCTTAGCAAAAAGTGCCTGTTAAACCCTAGAGCAGAGGGGCAGGAAGGCAGCGAAGGCTGGTACAAGCCGCACAGCCTCTTTCCCTTGCAGTCACCTAATTGAATCCGTGGCATCCAGCTTGTTGGTATTCCCCAGCACTCAGAATTTCAATTTGTTCCATGGATTTTTATACTGAGCACCCAAAAAAATTAGCATTTGTGCCGAATAGCTTTTAATCAACTATTCTCAAGTGTCAGTCCTTTTTATCCTTAAAGCTCTTCTAAATCTCCTCACTGAGTCTCCCCTAGCCCTAAAATTTATTCTATATATTTCTTTTCCTACATCCAGTTTCCCGTGTCCTTTACCACAATCTAATTGCCTTAATCTTTAATGCTCATCTCTACCTTTTAACCTTTTCGGCTTTCTTTTTAAAACAATCTCTTGGTCTCTCTCAGGGTTTGCTGTTTGTTTGGGCAGGTTTTTTTGTAATTAAGGTTTTCCCTGGCCTTTGTCTCAGCGCAGAGCTGGAAGCGTCCCATGGAGAGTTGCCTGGCACCAAACTGCACGTTACCTCTCAAAAGGTGACTTGGGAGGCCCTTAATTACATCAGTAATTTTCCTCTGAATACAATTTATGTAATTTTAGAGAAATGAAGGCAACTCCACAAGCGTCACAAAAGCATTGAAGAGTTCAGCTCCCGATTCCTGTGGTCACCCATTAGGCAATATACCCAACTCTGAAAGAACCCAAATTTTTAGGGAATATTCCCAGCATTTTTTACTAGGGGAAAAGAAAACATTCATGATTTTAATTTTCAGTCAAACAATGGCTCACAGGAAATCTGTTCAAGTTACTTGGCCTTTTTTTGCAGCAGCAATTTCATGCCAAACAGGGACTTGGTTTCTTGCAGAACTGCAGTGCCTGCCAGGAAAGGCAAGCGGCCCCGGGGAGAAACCCCGACCCAGGAGAAAAATCACAACACAGGATACTCTTTACATTCAACCGAATTAACCAGGCGGTGCGTCTGAAGCGATCTGTGTGCAATTTCCACGGGTCCAGGCTCAGGCACCTGCTCCCAACCAAGCCAAGTCCAGGCTTCCTCCTCCTCATTGCCTCCTGCTCTCACATAAATCTCCTGGCACAGAGAAATATTTTGCTCTTTGTGGTCACAAGGAAGTGAAGCTGTCAGATATACTGTCCATAGGTGACACATACATAAATTCCCCTTCTCTTGAACCAGCACCCTGAGTTTCCACCTGATGCTCTTCTAGGTGGAACCACTTACAGAGCATTCCAATAACGCTGACCTGCTGCGGTTCGGCACTGAAATTTGAAGGTTTTCCAACACAGAACACACTTGAATGAAACAGCAATAGGAATTCTTGATCCCTGCTGGTGAAGAAAGTATAAAAAAAAAAACTTATTCATTCTCCCTTTTTAGGCAATATTTGTTTTACTTCATTGGAAATTACCTGGGTAACACATAGCATGTGCTATCCTTCCCTTCCACTGGGAAAACCATGGACGTAGACACTTCACAGAATGATTTAGGTTGGAAAAGACATTTAAGATCATCGGGTCCATCCGTAAGATTGTTTGATTCCATTCATTTTTGCTACAAGCCCTAGAAACTCAACGGAATCAGACTTTAATCTAAACATCCCTTCATTAGGAGACTGAGTAGGAATCCATATGCAAAGCTGAGTGCAGCCACAGAGTATCCAGAATGAGGTTTGATCCTCCCCACTACTCAGGTACGCTCAGATCACCAGTTTTACCATTAGCTCCAGCCAGAGTCAATGGGAAACAGCAGGTAGCAGCAAGTGCTTTGCCAGCAGCGTGGCATTTTGCTATGCAAACGCCGTCCACGCGCGCGCCCCGAGAGACGCCCCGGTGAGGGACAGTCCTCCCCACCAGCACCCCTCGGGAAACTGCATTCCGAGATTTACAGCTTGACACAAATGTATTTTCATAACATTTGACGCGTGAGGAATCCTCCAAATTACCGTGGAAGCAGCAGAAGAGCCGAAAAAGAAATAAGACATAAGCAGGGGGGAGGGTGGTGGTAGTGTACTAGCGTCGGTGCAACCACGATGGACTAAGAACCAAAACGTGCACAGGGTTTACAGGGAAAAGAGCTATCTTTTATTAGACTAACACCACCTGAGGGGGGAAAAAAGCAGGTACTTTTGAGCATTCAAGCTCTTCTTAGTACTGTGGGTGATTCAGCAATGCAGAGGCTCAGTAAATGTGTCGCTTTTTAATCATGACTTCGTAATATCATGCCCCACTTTGCTGGCATTTCTCATGTGTGTTCAACAGCCAGAAATCCGCAGTTTGGAAAACTGTTGATAGAACAGTGAGAGCTAATATTAAATTCAACAAAAGAAAAAGCAAAAGTTTTCTTTTACACTTCCTACATAGGGCTCTTCGGTATTTCAGTATGGTTTAAGCTCCCAAATTAATGTACAATAAATATTATTAACCTGATTTGCAAAGAAGAAAACTGAGGTGGATGCAGCAAGTCCAGACTGCCATCGAAACACAACAAGCACGCGTCGGATGCAAAGAGTACACAAAAATAGGTAAAAACAAAGGGACAAACATCCCCTGACATACCAAAGTTTGTATATAATAATATTTTCTATTTCCAATGCGTAAACAGCTCCTTAAGCCCCTTTCCTAATCACCTATCGTACCCTCCGTTACGTTCAGGCAGAGCAGGGACTCCCAAACAGTGCTTGATGCTGGCATGGTCCTGCAGCCAGGCTGCATATTTCATTAACTGTGGGCTTCGGTGACTGCAGTACACCTAAATTATAGGGGGAAAAGAAATTAGAAGGAAGACTTCTAACTTAAAAAAAAAAAAATGTTAATATTGCTGCTGAAATATTCTTTAATTCCTTTGCTCACTGGTTGATACATAATATGAAGCCATTTGGTTTTACAGGAGATATGGCCATAAACATCAAGACTGGCAACCGGAGAAGATTAATAGGCTGGTCCTTAAATAAGATGAAACAGATAACAGTCACTGAATAAAACTGTTCACGGGGGCCCCAGTCATGACCTTTGTAAAAAACAAACTTTACGCAACTTCATATTAAAAAAACAAAAGGCCACAGTTACTCCTGCACTCCCCAAATGGCCATTGCCTCAAATTGGAGCTATAGAAACACTGGGAATGCTGGATAAGGATCACTTTAGATAACACCACTTTTTCCACTAGTTTCATCCATGGTATGTTTTCCCTCATTTCAGCTTTACCCACTGTACCTGAAATCCGTCACCAGCCTGCCTATGCAGAGTCCCAGCATCAGGGAAATAGATTGGTTTTTGGCGAGGCAGACGCAGGTAATGGCACCACTGTGAGGGGTTACAGTGGACATAATTCACCTTTTGATTGACTATTTCCAATTTAGTGCCCGCCGCAGTCCTCCAGTCCCACTTTCCTTTGAACCTGTAGGGTCACCACTATGGCCATGAGGTCCTCAGCAAAGCCTTCTTCTGTTTCTAATATGTATTAGGTCTCAGAGACTTTTTTTTTTTTTTTTTAATTCTTACATGCATTTCCTTCTTTGGGGGCTTTTTGCAGAACTTATTGTGGGACCTTTGCTAATTTTGATTCTTTTTCTTATGCTCAAACTTTCCACGCTCTCTTGTTATCAGCATTAAATTTCCCACAAAAGCCCAACTATATCAGGGAGAGTTTCACAACTGATTCTTAGAGGGACGAGATTTCCCTTCCATGAATTTCAGTGGTGTGAGCAAAGGTCTTTTAAAATGGAAATGGATGAAAAACACTCTTAAAGATTTTAGACGTACTCCTACAAACTTCCTAATACCAAAGATAGGAGCAGACTGACTCGTGTTCACAACCTCACATAAATCAATGGACCTTCCATAATTTACCCTAAAGATGGATGCAATCTGTTTATAAGGAATTAAGCTGTCAATCACTTTTAAGAAGATTCAGCCTGAAGAGCCAGGTAAAATTGATCACTCCCCAAAGGACTCAGTGGGGGAGCTGAAAAAGCAGCACGGGAATAGTAAGGCATCGCTTTGGTATTCAGAGTCCTGGAGTATTCAGTATAGCAAGAACTGTATCAGCTCTACTGAGAGCAAACACATCCCTCCATTATATCTAGCACTTACCTCTCTTTTGAAACTCCCAATATATTTACATTGCACGCTGGCAAGATCATTATAGGCGAGACCTACATGTCTAAGGCCCCAGACTCCTCCCCAGAGGGATTAATTGCATGCCTCCCAACAACTCCGAATCCATCTCGCTGCCACCCAAGCAGCCTGTCAGCAGTGCTGCAAATTTAAATCGGCAAATATTAATTGCCAGCTGGGAAATCTGCCATTAGTTCACACCCTGACTTTTTCCAGCTGGAAAGATAGGGAGTGTTAAACGGAGCAGATTTCTCTGCAGTCTGCACACCAGCCGACAGAGAGGGTTTGCCTGTTTTGCAAGCACAAAATGAGCAAAACATTCAACACCTTCTCGGAGATGTTTGGAAATGCTATTCTTCAGAACAAATTACTTCTGGAAGTAACAAAGCACCAAACTAACACATGGACGACAAATAAAGTACAGAGGAAATAAACCACCACCACCTCAGGCTGAATTCATATCTACTCGAGATTACTGCAGCGATACACTGCACAAGTTATTAGCTCGCTTGGTTTGGTGGGTTTTTTTTTTCCAAGTTTGTAATTTATTTACATTCAAGCATAGAAAATTCTCTGTCAACATGCAGATGATTATCATTTTCCGTAATTAGAAAGAAACTCTTTGAGAGCTGGAGGAAAGATATACAAGAAGTTGAAAATGAAAGATGCTGTTTAGGCCACGAAATCGTAAGATTTTGGGATGATAGGGGTTGGAAGAGGCCTTGGCATTTAGACATTTAGTGCAGGGTCAGACCAGGTTGCTCAGGGTTGTTCCCAGCCAGGTCTTGAAAGCCCCCAGAGAAGGATGGAGGTGGCACCTGGGCAGCCTGCCCCACCACTCAACCACCCCCATGGGACAACGATCTCCTTGCATTCGGGCCGATCCTCTTGTTTCAGCTTTTCCCCTTGTTTCTCCTTCTCCCACCGAGCACCCCCATGCAGAGCCAGGCTCCGTCCTCTATACTACACGTGCATAAGTGTCATGAGATAACAAGTTGCTCTTTCAACGTGCATACACACTTGCACACGTACGTGTACGTACACCCCAGCACATAGGCACGTCCATTGTGGAAGACCATACAGAGGTTTGTGGTATGAAATGTTGCTCTGAGCAACAGTGAAAGGCTCAAACCCAGCAGTGAGATCGTGTGCGTAAACAGAGAGGAGAAAGGCAGGTGGTTTTCCACAGGGATTTCTTTCCAAATTCTGTACAAAAATATGATTTATTATAGGGCAAAAATTGACCTTGTGTGAGGAGGAAAATTACTGTCATGTATTTGCTTAAAATAAAAAAAAAAATATTTTAAGCAATGAGACCAAATTACTGAAAAAATTACTACTGACATTTCGGGACAGACTGGAAAAAGAAGGAGAACAGGACTGGAATACCAGACACGAACGTGCTTTTATAGCACCCCATCTCGCCACACAAAATTCTGTCAGAGCTCATAAAATTAGAGCTTTTGTTAAGTTGGACTGAATGAAAAAAACATTAAAAAATAAAGTAATGGGCACAGGTACAATGCATTTACATAATGGAAAGTTCAAGAAAGTGGTCAACTAAGTTGGACCGAATCCATGCCAGAGCACAAACTAACTCTGACCAGCTGCAGTACGAAGCTGCTACACAGCCCAGCAAGACAAGCTGAGCTCTTTATAAAAAACCCCAATACACCTGGATAAAAGGGAGGATGTCAGAACTAGAGAAAATAAGGAATAAGCTTGGGCAAGCAACGTGGCTGCCACCTTCTAGCGGGGCCTTGGCTGATGCAGGGGTGCTTCAGCACTGCTGATCTCACAGAAAAGAGTGGGAAGGGAAAGAAAGGGAGAAAAATGACTCCTAAATCCTGAAAATGGAAAAGCCTAGCTCTAAACAGAAAGAATTTCTCTAATGTATGTACTCTGCTAGAGAAGTACGTTGCTCTGATGTTTCTGGAGAAAGGAAGGAAGATAAGGAAAGAAAAACTGTACTGAGTGGTGTATGTGCAGCTTTTGCTGGCCAAAAATAATGAGAGAAAAATGAGTGAAGAGACTGAGTGGGTGTAAAGAGTCAAAAGGAAAGAAAAATAATAGAAGTGGAAGAAAGGGGACTACCGCTATGGGAAAGCAAAGCATAGTCCAAATCACTGTGCTAAAATGATAGAGCTGCATTACCCAAGGCATTTATTCAAATAGGGACGTTTCCAGGCCAACTGCTCATTTTGGACATCTGTAGGACAATTGTCATTATAAGCACAGATATCTTTCTGTTTTTCATGGGTATCAGGAGTGTTTTTGGAGAAGACAAACTTCTTTCTTCTCCTTTTTGGCAAAGAGCAAAAGCATTTTATCCTCATGTGTTTTGTTACCCAGTCAAAATCACCAACACTCAAATCAAATGACTACGGAAACTCACAAAACAGTGAAAACACACAAAACCAAAAAAAAACAGGCCACATAGTAGAGAAGTCAAATAGAACATTTTCCTATGGGAAAACCAGACTATGTTTCATACCAGCAAAGACAACCAACCAAGGAGAATCTGAACAGTTCTGAGCAGGAGTGACATTTCTCCCAAGACCTCTGGATGTAGGACTTCTGCTTTATGGTATTTCCCTTTGGGCGCCAAACTCCGAAGTGGAGTTTTCCACCTATTTATCAATTGCTTTGTCAACTGAGAAAAAGGGATGGCATTTGTACTTTCGTGCACAGCAGCACTGGGGAACTGTGCTGCAGCAGAGGGTGCAGGATGGAGCCTGGGGAGATGTCTCCTGCTGGGACCTCTCATTGCTTTACCCACATTTCCATGTGCTCCCACCTTGGACATCGTGTCCATTTGCCAGCCCAGCCAGACCAAGCCTTGGGCATGGTGGCCGGCTCAGCCCAAAGTCTGCACACCAAGGATTGACACTCTCAGTGATACCTTTCACAAACACAAAATTGATGCAGTCTACCCGTGTTTGCCAATACCAGAGGGCCGACGGCTCCACGTGGCCTGCCATCACCCAACAGGTCTTGTGTGATTTTCCAGATTGCTCTCAGAGACATGTATTCATTTCAAACAATGGCATGGGGAAATCCGGGTGTCTGAAGGCACACAAATGTGGGGTTTTTTTTTGTTTTGGGTTTTTTTTTTGTGTTTTTGTTTTGGTTTGGTTTTTTTGTTTGTTTTTTTTTTTAACATCTTGGACTCTGAAGGTTTCAAGGAGTCATTTCATTCTAGGCTGGGCAGAGGAAAAATCGGTCATTTGCCCAGAGCCAAATTCTCTTCTGCTCTTCCCAGCACTAATGCTAGTACAGAATGAAATGCTAGTGAGGTAGCACAAATCAAGCAATGCTTTAGTCACACGCGAGTATTTGCTACACGCCGGTATTTACAAAGCACTCCACGAGTGATGAATATGTTAAGAGACCTAAAAAAAATCCTTTCCTAAAATACACAAAAGAAAACAAGGTCTTTGCTGTTTGCTTTGTTATCAGTCTCCTGTGGATAGACCTAGCTCGGCCAAAGTGGAATCGGGGTATTTCATCTCTGTCATACTTTAATGCCAACCAGTTTGTCACTGATAACTGGGTAAACTGGCGTAGCACGCGGATGCAATCTGCGGCGTCCCTCAGCTCTACACAGGGACTTAAGTCTTAATTGAAGAAGTCAACTGGGACAAAAAAAACCACGAAACAGCCCACTCATCAGCCTAATTGTACTCAAATAATTAAACTATCTACTCAATAGAAAACAAATAGAAAGCACGTGCCTACTGACAGTTGTGCACCCAACATCCAGCTGAAACAATACATTTTGCACCTGTAAGATTCTTCTCCAGTCATAAAGTCTTAACACTTTATGTTATATTTATAATGCTGCTTACAAACCTGTTGCTTAATTGCTTCCTACAAATTTCTACTTAAAAGAAAACACTATCATTCTTGATTTACAAATCGGAGACTAAAGTACAAAGAAATGAAGAGGTACACAGAAGGTTACTGAGGAACTGCATGGCAGAAACAAGTGCTGAAACCAAATATTCCTATGGAGTCCCACTCTGCGGGAGGCGAACTTTTTTCCTACATTTTATCTCTGCAGACAGCAGTGTGAAGTACTTTTATTTATTCATGTGGCAAGAGAAGTGAGTTTGTTTCTTTCTTCCCTTCCACAAAGCTGTTATTCTGCTGAAAAGCAGATTGAAGCAGTGCTCCGTGGCAAGAGTTTAAGGGTTACTTTAAACTGGGACACAAAACTACTACTTTCTGACATCATTTCATGGTGTGTTCAGGAAAGTATTCAAGCGTGACATTGTATCATTAGGTATAATACAGCCATTGCAGAGGCACTGATTACTGCAATGAGAACTCATTTTCTTTAACACTATATGTGATAAGGAATGAATAAAAACCCAGGCCCAAAGCATCGCTGTGAAAAGGTTGGCTATGTGCAAGAATGAAAAAAAACTGTCTGACGACACCTTTTGGGGAGTCAGGGGAAGAAAACCCGCTGCCCCAAGGGGGGTCAGGGGGCTGCTGAGCACCTCTGAAATTAAGATCTGTATTTCCCCTTTCTTTGGGAGGTTTCTTATGCTCAAGTCCCATCTGCATCTTGTTCAGGGATGGAGGCAGTTTCCAGCCAGATCCATGCCCTGGTCTGACTCGGTACCCTGAGGTGGAAACACTAGCACCAGGAGCAAGGCGCAAGCAGCCTTTTCAAATGTTCCTTTTTAAAGCGACAAGCAAAAATCCCTCTTCACCTTGATCTGCTCACCTGCTGTTCCTCCAAATATGCCTTTAGGTGACCCCTTTCCATGACTAACTTCATTCCAGGTCTGTTGATCCTAGACCTAACTACCTGCTTTGCTAAATTTAGAGCACATCTGTGAAAAACTACCACAGCTCAGCTGGTGTTGAGCGAGTCAATCCTCGGAGCAGCTCCTCTGTTCCACCCACACCCAGACCCCCAAAATAAATGAGACTTTGCAATGCTGAGCAAAGCAGCGCCTTAGATAGCTCTGGAAATTTTGGGCTGGTCTGGGTCTCTGGGCCTCCTGCAAGGCGCAAGAACGGTCATGCTTTTCTACCTCCAAAGGGTATCACAAGGATATAGTAGTATGACTCTTAGAATGGGTTCTGGTTTCTTAAATATGCTCTTCTAGCATCAAGAGCCCAGTGAGCTGAAGATAAAGGAATTATTTTCATATTTGATCCCATAAATGTCACTGGGTACATTTGCAAGAACCCACTCAAATCTTTCTGTGGGTATACGGAGTCACACGTGGCAATGAGTTTTCAAGATATATTCCAGCGAGGCCTTTATAAGGCCTCTCATTAGAAGTAACATAATTTACAGCTTCTTCTGCTCCCTGGCATTTTATCACACGCTCCTGCTACTGCAGCCCCACTTGGTTTGTGACAGGATGGTACATGGCATACAAAACATTCATGGAAAAGACACAGGACTCCATCCCTTTCATGATCTGCTGCAACGATGATAATGAAACGTGCTATTGAACCAGTAAAACAGCTGAAGATGCATGCATCCTACAGTAACCAGAACGGTCTTTAAAATTATTTAAATCTCTGTTCTGGAAATGCACTTCCCACTCCTCTTATTTCATCTAAACAGCTCCTTTCCTTTGCCCGGGTTGTTTGCTTAGGTAGGTTTTTGTTTCTCATTTTTGCAACAAACTTTTTGTAATACCATATACTTTTTCTTAACATCTTTGTCTTGTTCAAAGCCTTATCAAATGAATTAGATTGTAAAAAGTTATTACACTGGAAGTTGCAAGTACTGAGCGGCACAACTACAGCATCCACAATGCATGCAGTGATGTTAATTATTTACCAGTTCCCCGTTTGATTACATTTTGGGTGGTGATGACACTCAGGGGCTTAATAGCAGCATAAAACATTGTGTCATGTTCCACAGTGTCCTGGAATAAATCATCCTTGAAAAATTTATCTCTCGGAAATAAAACAGAGTTTGGCCATTTATCAAGATTACGGTAAGATGAGTGATGAAAGTTCTACAGAAGTATTTATTTTTAACGAAGCCCTACCTTTGAAGAAACAGTCCTTGCTGTGTATAATGTAGATTTTCTTCCTCTGCAGACAGGAGGCTCGATGCAGTTGACAATGATTTTCATAAAATTTGCCATCAGAGCCACACACGGGCATGTAGCTGGACTTGCAATCTTCTACGCATCTGCACTCAGGCTGGTTGGTGTCCTTGTTCACGACACACTTACTGCCCCGGCCGCAGTACTTCTTCTCACAGGATGCATGCAGACCATCCTGCCCATAAAGCACTAGGAAAAGCAGAAAACAGCAGCGTGAGCAACGTTTGCCTAACAGACCGTACTCGTCTGAGGTAGCAGCGCAATTACAGGAGCAGGAGCTACAAGGCTTCCGAGGGAAAAAGCACGTACCCCCCCTTTGAACAGCAGCACAACTGCAGTTTGGAGAGCATCTTCACCTCTGTGCTCTCAGACCTCCAGCTCTCGCTCATCACGTCAAGCGTGTGCTGGAAGGGTTTTACCAAAAAGTGATGGAAAGAAAACCATTTGTTCTTTCAGCCCTTTCTGAAACTATACCCTAGAACAAAATCCCAAGAAAGTATTTCAGTGCCCAAAGTTCAGCCACGGCTTACACTCCGAAAGCAATTCTGAAAACCTACGCTCCTCCAGCCACAAAACCCAAGAGGAACTTCATTTCAGGCAGCAAAGTGCCCTAAGTGATGGCACTTCAGTTCTGTCCACGTTCAGAGTCGAACTTCCACCCTGTGAGCCAGAAGCAGAACATCCCCAAGGCTAAAAATTCACATGGGTTCCAACAAAAGCTCAGACAGACGATCGCTGACAGCTTTTGAAAAAAATAACCCCCAAGAAAGACTTACCACCGAAGTCAAGGGCATGCTGCGGGAAGATGCTTCTGGCTGTAAAAGCGGCCATCAGTACCCATCCCTACACTCTGGACCATGACATACAATGCAAAATAACTTTCTACTACAACTGAGAATTCATTGGATATAACCTTCTGAACATTACTGTACTTTCCGCTGTTTGCTACTATTAAAAGGCTAAGCAAGTTGCCCTTGTGCTGTAACATTTTCGGCTTCTGAAGTTTTCTCGCTTAACGGCGTACAACAGAACGTTATTCTAATTCATACAGGACAGGGTACTTCCAAACAAGCCACTACTTGGAGCAATAATTAGCATTATACTCAGCAGCGCGAGTTTCAGGAAAGTAGATTATTCTATGCTAATGGGAGTACAGAGTTGGGAGTTACAAAGGGATGCTGCAGAAGGCATAATTAAAGCGGGAATAAAACATTTCGGAGCGCACAGCCCGCTGCCAGCCTTGCGCAGCCTTCCCACAGCAGCAGCCTCCAGCTGCACCCTCGCCAGTGACTCGGTCTGGACCAAGATGGCAGTTTGGAAGCAAATCCCCCATTGTCTACATTTACCACACGTAGGTTTGGCTCTCGGCAGGGTTTCGGTGCGCGCGAGCTTTCAGAGGGAGCTGAAGCAGGAGCGCTGCTCCAGACGTGCTCCAGCATCCAACAGGACAAATCCTGCAGCGACTGCAGCACCACGACATCCTCCAAAATGCACCCAAGGCTCTGCCCTTCAAGGACTGTTCAAGTGGCAGAACTGTTCAGCCTAGGAGAGCAGACTGGATCTCATCCACAGACCCTCCTCATCACGTGTAACGGAGATGTGAGGAACATCAGCACCAGCTACCTCAATCTATTGATCCCTTTTTATCATGCCAAATTCCTTGCTAACATCAACACAGCCCCTGCCTGCCCAGCATTTTATGCCAATATGAAATGCCCCGGTATTGAAGCTACACTTCATCTACTAGTGATCAAGGGGTTAAAGCGTGTGCACAAAGAGAAGCAGAAGTTTCTACAAACCCCCATTTTTCTTGGTCCCTCTTAAGCTTTTGTTTTTATCACTGTAAATCAGAAAGGGAAAAAAAAAATCTGTTATTGGAGGATTAACTATTTGACTCAATAACTCATTAAAATTCCTCCAACTTGGCAAGCTAAGAAATATTGACTTTTCCTGACTTGTAATAAACTAGAAGGTCAAAGCATCTCTGAGCAGTGCAAAAAGTACAGTCCCTGGAAGGAGCATCTGAATATTCTTTATTTACTTTACTAATTGTTCCAGAGTTTCTGCAAAATTGTCCTCAGGAATGCAGATTTACTGCAATTTAATGCAAGACACTGCATTTACAGGGTCTGCTGTAGGTCAGAGCAGCACGAAGGACCAGGGCTTGAGGAAGCCCTTGTCAAGCATCCTCTTCCTCCTCCCCTCAGTGGCAGGATCTGCACCCGTACAGGCACCTAGCTCACCCACCGCAATGTGCCTCAAAAGACATGTTTTAGAGACTGCTGTTGATGCTGAAGATATTTTAAAAAAAAAAATAAAAAAATCAAGATTCAGGAGCTATTATTGTCTCTATAAATGTAATTCAGATACAACTACAGCAAAGCCCTTCCTGTGCTGTCTTGATTGCTAAAAATTGATCTCTCAGAGCTAGCGCCAGCCAAGGACTGCACCATGCATCTCGCTGAAGGTTATTTCTGCCTCCTCATTCACGGTGGGCTGCTCTGATTTAATGCATCGGGTCACACCTGGGCAGGCCACAGCTGCACCCTGCCCTGACAGCTACCGCAGGCCCCAGCAGCAGCAAAAATCCTCTTGGAGCCTCAATTATTTTGATTTTTAATATAAACTTGGCATTACTGAAGACAAACACTATTCCTATTGCAATGGAAGTTGTAGGGTTTTTAATGATACAAAGATTTGGTTAAGCACCAGCTTATTAAAAAAAAGAAAAAAAAAAAAGGAAAGGGGAAAAAAAAAAAAAAAAAAAAGACAAAATACTTGGGCTTTTCTACGTCCACCCCGGTTACTATGGAGAAACCGCAGAAAGCCTGTTTGTGTTCATGCCTCATTCGTTTTGTTCACAGTTTGGTTTATTCTGTGTTCCCAAACGGAGAACTCCTGTTTAAAGACATCTAAGTTGGGTAAGGGGGTAGGCAGGATACCCCGCAAACAGCCAGAAAGGCAATATTCACGTCTTTGGGAATCCTGATGTGCTTCTAGTAGTCCCATTCCTCTGATGCAAGCAGAGCTTTAACATGGGACGTCTTTGCCAGAAGCTGATTCTGTTGATAGCAGCTCTTTAATTCAATTCCTATTTGCGTAATCCTTTGAAGAACTAGAGCTCCCCACAAGCACGCTCAGCCGTGCAGACGGACCCTCCGCGCAGGAAGGACAGCAACGGGACGCGAAACGCAGGGAAGCAGTGGAAATGGAGAGGTAAGAAGGTATTTGACTGTCAAAGCACTGTTGTCCTTATCCAGGTAGGGAAGTAATCCAGAGCAGCGCCACGAAAAGGGACTTCCCTCAATTGCATCGAGGTCTCTGCTCCAGCTGATCCCGTCGGCGGCACCTGAGCTGGGAAGGACACCAGCGTATAGCCCAGCAGCATGAAATGTGCCTGTCGTGGCTATTTTTTCGTCACATTATTAAAAGTGACTGAATTCCCCCCTCTTACAAGGATTATTAAAAACAGAAATGGGAAAGGTAATCAAGTGAAACTACCACCTAACTGCTCACGGTATGTACAAGCCCCACTGTACTGCACGGAAAAAGACATAATTTATTTAATTTATTAGTCACCAAGAAAGTCATTTACTTTGGTTAAAAATTGATCATCTTGCAAAACAAGCCACTTTTCAACACTCATTAAGTTTACCCAACGCGGCTAGAGTCTACGTTGCTATATTGTGTTAAAGCCAGCAGGACGGAGAGAGGAAGCCCGTTCGCATACACCCATGAAAACACTTGACTTCTCAAATTGGCTTCTGGCTGCCCCTGAGAAATGTGGAATTCCAGCAGAAAACCGACGAAAGCTTGGTGCAGGCAGTAAAATAACCGAGTTCAGGAATTTCACACGGCTGTTTAGCATGCTGCCTTCATCTCAAAGCAAGACTTTAATAAGAAAATGAAGATGCTATTGCCACACTGGAGAATGTGTCCTCTGGCTGCTCATTAATTCATAAAAACAAGACCTCATCTACCTTTTACACGCCACTTAAAGACGTTACAGACCAGACTAAAGCTCACAAACAATTTTTTTACTCCCAAACACAACTCCATTCCTTACTTCAGCAAAAAAAAAAAGTTCAAGGGAAGGTTGGGGTTCACGACAAGCACGGACTTCAATTAAGACCAACGAGACAAACCCATCACACATACAGCAAACCCAAAAACTGAACAGCTTTATCATATCACCACTCATGAAAAGTTGCTCATACACTGCAGAAGTGGGAATTACCACATTTACAAGCAAAAAGCCAGTTTGCCTTTAAGTAACAGTGAGCTCCTGCAGGCAGCTGGACATCCAGCTTTATTGCCAAAGGAAAAAGTTCAGTCCTGATGTAATGTCTAAAGCCAAAACTGGAAACTTTAAATATGGGGCACTGGAAACTGGTATAACTGAAAGGGGAAGCTTCCACCCCAAGTCCTTCAAAGGCAAGGCTGCACCTTGCGATTACTGTAGCAAAATACAAATAAAATCAAACCCTCTATAACATGATAAAAACATCCAGTCTCTGAGCTTAGTTTGTTACTGCCATTAGGTAACCCAATGAGGTAACAGGTCACGAGCTATTCCTCCAGCATCTTCCTATCAGTTTTCCAACATTATTCCTTTCCCACATTAAATAATCTTCCACGGTCTAAAGCATCACACCTGTAAGCCCTATTTACTGATGAAAAATATCTGTTGCCAGCACACACAGACATATATACACACAGACAATGCATACACACATAGGTGTGCGTGTTCAAGTCCGTATTCACGTGCATCTATTCCCATGCACAGATACATGTACATCATATGCGTAAGACCACCTAGACACTTCCCATACTCTTGACTTGCCACAACTGCACTTCTGCTGCTGACACGAAGCCAGATGCTGCAGCACAGTGCCTTAAACCTTCCTTCCCCAGCACATACTCAATATACATCTTGAATAACTCGCAGTTGGAAGTAACAAAAGTTCAGATGCACGACTACTGCACCTGGCTTCTGTTCAGTTAGCAAGCGCCTGTGCTGCATACGTTGTAACTACCGCAATAAAATAAGAAAGGAAACATAAAGCAGGAATTTCATAATAATCTTCTCTATGAGTTTCTCGGTTTTTCATTGCATGCCTGTTATGAAAGTGGAGAGGCAGAAAAGCCATGGTAAATCACCTGGAATAGGGGCATGACAACAGTGCATTCATTATCTCCGTTACTAGCCTTTGGTGCTATCATTTATTTATTTTTATAAAGCAAACCCAGTGACTTATCCTGGAGAATAACACAGAAAATGAGATGTGCTTCAGGCATACATTTGGCTCCGGATGCAAACTATTTTCTGTCAAGGTGCGGGAGATCACTCTGTGTGTACGCCTGCATCTCCGAGCAGGAAGGAGAGGGACACAGCAGCCTCGGAAGGGATGGACAAAGGAGTCCGTCATTTTCACTCATTTAGATGCTCTACACAAACAAAAGACAGGATGACGTGGAAAGCCTCCTCGGAACAATAACTAGCAAACCCTTCCCAGAAGGTCGCTTTGTTTCAGGAGGACTCTTGCAGAGTTTGAGAAACAAAACAGAAACACCAAAAGGAAAGGAAAATCTGCTCTGGAAAGGAATATTGCGACAAATAGTTACACCGATGACACCAACGCCAAGGGAGCTGCTTCATCTGTGCCCACAGTTTAACACCAAATACAAAAAAAAAAAAAATAATGGAACTGGTGAACCAAAGTTCAGTAACAACGTACAGCTACTCTGCAAATAACACCAAGGAAGCAGGCAAAAATCATAGGAAAATTTTCTATATCCATTTTTACATCTGAAAATGGGGATTAATGTTACTTTCTATATCTGTCAGGACTATGAAATCCATTAAAGGCGATACCATGAAAAGGCATTTGGAAATTTCAAGTAACTATCCTATTCCTAGTGTAATTAGCCTGATTTTTGTCCCCTTTCAAACCCATTTAACCGTTATAAGATCAAAAGCTTCATTAAATATTATTTTTGGATGGTATCGTGGTTTGTGAGGGTGCTAACATGAAAAAAAAAAAAAGAAAGAGGCAAGAGACATGCTCAAATCAAAAGACCCCAACTGTGTAAAGCACACGTGCAGATTACTGAGAAAGAAATACCAGCCAATATATGAGACCATATATATTTAGATCCTTGCCATGAAACGCTACCATGCACAATTTGCTTGATTGTTCTCGTTTTGGAAGAGCTACTAAAGAGGCGATTCATGAAATTGCTCTTTATTAAATGTTTAGATAAAGTTATCTACGATAGGTACCGCACATCGAAGGCAATGGTATTACATTACCACTGTGCAGCGAGTACAGATAACGGAGCTCGAGCTGCCGGCCTCCCGTGCCGCGCGGCTCCCGGTGGCACCGTACCTGTGTTCGCGAGCTGCCTAGCAGGTTCCCCACAACCAGTCAGCCCAGCAACGCCACGTTAGCATACGACCAGCATATTGCCCGCATCGCTCGCAAGCGTTTAATTTAATCTTTCCTCGGGCACCCGTATGTACAGCGTTGTGAGCAACGTGGCGAAGCCTGGGCAGCAGTGTGCGCGTATGCACACACACGTGTATTTTCCTTGATCACGTATTTAATTATCTCAGGATCGCATGGTCCAAAGAACACAGAAACTTTCCGGTATCAGATCTGGAGGAAACAAGTCGCGTCAATACTTTGGTTTCTTTGGTAAAACTCCGTATCAGAAGAAAACACTCCTCTGAAGGAAGGCGATGAAATTCCCATAGGTCACTGCTCAAAATCAGTCTCGTTGCCTTTAATCTTGCTCATCAATCTTCTGCCTGCCCCATTCCTTCACTCTTACTCTCAGGCCCAGCCTTACTTCTCTTCTTGTTTTCAGTGGTCTTTTCATCCTTCAACCACCACAGCAAGCCCTACCACTCTACGGGCCACTATAAAAGATGTGAGAAATCAATAGCGCGGTGTCACACATCTTTCTGCTATTCCTTCAGTGACGTTCTTGTGGCAGAGACTACGAGGAGGTTAGGATCCGATAATGAAATAACTATAGACAACTTGCCTGTTTTCCTGGCTATTTCTCCAATTACATTACCAGTGGAGTTGCTGGAGGCAAGCTGAACAGTCCAGATTATCTTCATTATTAACCTTTAAATCTGTCCATGCGTCTCGCTTTTTGCTCGCTCCCCTTTCCCCCCGGACTCGCCATCCGGGGCTTCTCCCAAGGGTTGCCTGCCCTGCATCTCACCTCCCCTGGCTCCTCCACCCTCCGGAGCCACAACTTGCCATGATCCCAGAGTCCTCCACACCGTGCTACCCCCAAACCTCCTTTGCACAAGGCACCAGTCTCTCACTTCCACTTATTTTGCAACATCCGATTCCAAAACTTGAAGAATTTTACCCTCGCCTTGACCATTTCTACTTGGAGGAGGGCGAAATCCGTAAACCAGGTGTATAGGGCCGTGCTGCAGTGGCAGAGGGACAGGCATGGCCATCACTTATCACGCCTATGTAAAAGCACAAGATAGCTTGCAATATTAGCAATTGTTCAAGAACAAAAGATGCCAAGTCTCAATCTGAGGAGTGTTCTACAGCCTCACAGAAATCACTCCTGTTTTTATTTTTTTTTGACTCATTACTTTGCAATAAGACCATTTATCAGAAAATAATTGCATTTGTTTACTGTATTTCTATTTTCCTCCTTACATATGCACAAACCAGATGTTTTTTCAGATTGCGTAGAAAGATGTTTTCAGTCTCCTACTTATTTTCTCATTCAGTGCATCAGTTTATAAGGCTCACTGAGGAAAAAGAACAGAAACAGAAAGCCAGCTCATCATCGTGCTTGTCTCAAAAAAAAGAACGTTACTCTGATTATTTATTTTTGGTTGGAAGAGGAATAAGCAAGGAGCTTTTATAATATCCATTCAGCTTCCTTATTACGTTATTCTTGAATTCCGCTCTTTGGGAGGAAAAAAAATAAAATCATCTGACTTGCACCAAACTGTACAAGTGCCAATGCACGAGGTTTCAGCGCGATTTGACTATAAAGACCTCGGTCAACGTCACCGCCGCGATGCCCATGTCCGCACTTCCATTAGCATTTCTTTTCCTTTAAGAGGTGCACGCCGCACGTTTGAACCTTACAAATGAAGTCGCATTCTTGAAAAGCATTTTTCAAGCTACGTTAAAGCACAGTCCGAAAACTTAGAAGAGGTGGAAACACCAGACTTGGGTCACCTGGTTCCCTCGCTGCTAGAAAAGGATGGAGGCTGACACTGGGTACAACCCAAATGCATGGTAATTAAATACCAGGTCTTCCAGTAACTCCCACGTTCCACCTGGTTATTAGCATTACTTGGAAACACTTTGCGACTTGGAGGAACGGACTTCATTCTGCTCCACCACCAGAAGCATTTAACTGCGCGGATAAGGGACAGATACTCAAACGGTGGCTCCATGGCAGATGCGCCCCTCTCAGCCCCTACACCCATCACACCTCCTCCAGCAGCCAGAAATAAAACTCTCAAACCCGCTACCCTTCTTTTCCAAAGCAAAGCTCTTCTCCTCAAAAGGAAGCAAGCATGAATCTGCAAATCCACCTCCAGGGACAATTTGATTTGGTCTGTTAAGACAATAAATCTCCAGGGTCTCTTACTATCCCTTCTCCCAACTAGATTAATTTTCAAGGATAAAAATTTCCAGAGGGAATCTACCAATAGTTGCATGCACATACAACTTGCAACGCTTCTGTCGTTTACTACTACACATAAACGAAGGTGGACAGCTGTGCGGAAATTAGGGACTGGATTCATTTTGTGGGTCTATTTCTGAGCACTGATGTTTTTCTGTAGAAGTTGCCATTTGCCGGAAATAAATGGAGAGAAAAGGAGGAAAAAAAAAAAGTATTAAAGCTATTTAGTTGTAATGGGGTTTGTATTAGTGCAGGTGTTTTGTATTTGGGCGTTTTTTACTTCTGGGTGAAGTGTAATGCATGTTTGACTCATGGCTACTTTACGTGATTGAAGAGGCAGCCCCAGCAGCAGGCTTAGTGGCATTCCTGCATCACATCTAAATCAGCATAAGCTTCCCCGCTGGAAACTGTTGAGGTTGCACAGTGTCTTTTCACATTTTTTTTTCCCCCCAAGACATTTCATTTATGTTTTCCCGACTAGACGCCTTAGAGCCTCATAGATTACAAGCGTAGGAGCGTTACCATATAACAGAAGTGTGAGGCAGGAGCCAAACAGGTCCATTATGGGGAGAATTACAATCACGCAACTACCAAACGAGGATGTATTACATCTGCGTTGGGACACAGAAGAAAGGACGTTTTTATAAATCAGTTTTGAGCCATTCTTCAGAAAGGGAAATAACTGGTGGAGGGACCTTCATACTGACGCCATGCGAGTTGCTTGCTCGTCTGCGTGCATCTCCTCTTTTCATTCTTAATGAATCATATAATTTCAGTCGATGAGAAAACTGCAGCATGCAAATGGTCTAAGGAGACAAAAGCCACAGAAGGAGCCTGCAGCGGATGAATTAGCAGCAGCTTGGCTGCTGCCCTCGTGCTGCCTCCAAAGCCACCGCCTCCCTTGCTGGTTCAGCTTTGCAATCAAATACAACATTGGAAAAAGGTGAAGCTCTGGGGAATATCAATTTGAAGAGTTATTGGCCAGCAGAGTGTAACAGAAAGATTTCCTCGCTGTTGCCTACAACCCTGCTGTGGTCTCCAAGAGCATCACAGGGGACCTGCAGATCACCCACAGGACTCAGCAGGATATTCTGCTTTTTTTATAAGTAAGGCTTTACCCGAAGTCTGACCTAGGCATGTGCTGCAGCAACTGATGTGGCATGTGATTTCCTTCTACGCAAAGGGAGAAAAACCATTTTGGCATACCACAGCCACGGTGATCCCCACGCTTCTGAAAACACTTCCTCCCGAAAAGGTTTCGGAGGGACTCAGAGAAGGTCAGTGGGACAGAGAAAGCAAGGAGCATCTTCCCATCACCAGCTGTGCTGGCACAAGACAGGGGGCTGGGACAGCACGTGGGACTCCAGCCACAAACCCCACCAGATACCCCAGCCAGGACTTGCCCATTTTCCAATTCAAGTTTCTTTGAAGCTGCTGGAACAATCTCATGGAAGCATTTTAAAAGAAAACTCTATATGGGTTGGGTGGGGTTTTTTTGTCTGGGGTTTGGGTTGTTGGGTTTTTTTGTTTGGTTTGGTTTTTTTTAAAGACAACCACTGCAGGAAAAGACCCAACCATTTCTGACCATAACATGAATCAAACCCCTCTCTGAATAGAAAAAGCGGTGTCTCATCAGGTGGAGCAAAGCACTGCTCAAACCTGTCCCCACCACATCTGGTTCACACAGAGCTGAAACGATTTTATTATTTTTTTTCAGCTGCTCTAAACCAAAAGAGAAATTTGAACTTGCAAAGAGCAAAGACCCAGCCTCACCCAGACCTCCTCCAAGCTAGCAGCGAGATCTTTCCTCCCAACCCTCCGCGCTGGGAGCCCGGCTGCCAGATCCACTGCACCAGAGCAAGTAAAATTTGCTGCATAAACGGGAGCGACAGGAGCGCTGTCTCACCGCCTGCATCAAACAGGGATGCACAGGAGATCAGTGCCTCGCAGGCAGGTGGGGGCACAGCGTGACCAGGACCGCGTCCCACCGCGGGAGGGACGGCAAGGCGAGGAGGGCACAGGCAAAGAGCCAGTGGCTACCACAGCTTGTGCCAAATCCTTCATTACTTGAAAATCCGCCCAGCTTTTTGAGCCCAAAGTTAGCTGGCTGGTGGAAAGAGAGGCAAACTCAAAAAAAAAAAAACCAGAAAACAAACACACTTCCCGCCCCCCCCCAAAAAAAAACAAAACACCCAAACAAAAAAATCCCACAACAACAAAAAACACCCCAAAAAACCCAGAACTGCCTTTAAAATTACTAAGAACAGGATGTGTCTTTAAAATATTATTTTTATATGCATTGTGCAATGCTTCTCAGATAAGGTTCATAAAACCTCTATCGGGAACAAAGGACATTTGATTTAAGATGACAGCAAACACACACACCCAACATCTGCCAGCAGGACAGTCACAAAAGGCGAACGTACACATTTCACTGAGCCTGCAAATAACTCCTAAAGGAACACCTTCCTGCCCAGCGGTGGTGATCTGCTCAGCAGCCCAGAGGCGGAGCAAAGTAGGGGTGGCCATGGGTTCCAGATGTTTTCAGCTTGTCGCTTAAGCGAGCACGTGTAGGGAAGACTGGATTCAGGTCCACGCGCTGCCAGGCTACGGGAGCCAATTTTCATTGGGATGTCACCAAAACGTGTGGGAAAAAAAATACAACGTACCCCCCAAATTCCCAGCTGTAGAAGAGCCCTAGCAACTCCCCGTCCTCTAGTAGAAGAGGCCACGGTGCCTTCAAGCTTTCATTCAGTGCTGGTCAGCGTGAGCGAGCAGTAAACGCTCCGTGAGCTTGCAGCCAGCCTGAGCCATGGCCGCGGCACAACGCCAATCAATAACCATTTGCATTCCCCTTCCCCATCTCTGTTATCTTTAATGAAGTTCTTTTCCAAGACTAAGGAATAAGGAAAAGCACTAT
The DNA here is from genome assembly GCA_013400535.1 of Scopus umbretta. NCBI lineage: Eukaryota > Metazoa > Chordata > Aves > Pelecaniformes > Scopidae > Scopus > Scopus umbretta. Next base: position 54,143 of record VZTL01036383.1, read on the forward strand.
TTTTTTAAGCAATCGCATCCAGTTCTTCCTGGATTCTGCCTTACGCTAATTTTGCAATTCTCCTCCGGTTTAATTTTCTATTTGTTGTCTAACTCCAGGACACTGGTAGACTCCAGCACTCCCGGATTTTGTGGACACACCATTTTGTTTCGCTGTCTGCTCCATCCGGGGCCGGTGTTAATGCACAGAAACCTTCATCTCCAACAGGGCAACACCTTGACATTTTGGTTATTGTCTGCAAATGCACCCCAGACCTAAGAGCCTGCAGTTAATACCAAGCCTTTTGAGGCTCTGTCCTCGGGGCACATCTATTTCCCCCCCCTTCTTGAAGGCTACACTTCCTCATCAATAAAGGAAATTACCCTGACTGCGATTGAAGATTTATCTCTTTCTTAAGACAGTTTGACTAACAAGCCTGCTCCTGAATATCAGATTTCAAGATCTCTTCCTATTCCTGAGGTAAACACCCCCAGAACACATCTACTCTCCTTCAGCAGTCCTGCCACATCACCCTGACCCGCACCGAGCCGTGGGAAGTATATGCAGCAACCTCTTAAGCTGCCAAATTAAAGAAAAAACATCTTTTTTTATCCCCACTTACCCTCCAGCAGTTACTTCTCCCCGTGCTTCTTATACAAAGGAGGACAGAAGAATTAATGCCATTTCTACTGCATTACAAACCTTTTATTCCCTCTGTATTTGCTCGGTGCCAAAGGAAGCATTTTAACATGCATGTACCTCATGGAGGAGTTACAGGCTATTGAAAGGATAACGCAGTAAAATGAAAAACCTACTAAAAAGCTACTTTGAAAGTGAAAAGCCTTTAAACTTCACATACTGTTAAAACTGGCTCGCAGGGCTTCAGTGCAGAAATGGAACATTAGCACTGAAACACTAGCATTAGCTGCCTTCTTTTTTTTATCCCGAGGAGCAGGAATACCACCGGTTTCTCAGGTTGAGACGCGCAACGTAAAAAGAAAAATCCAGAAGAGGCAAAAAATAAGATAAAAATCAGTAATAAATTCAGGGTTTTCCGCAGCGGATGTATATTTTGTTTCCAGCGTTTTTAACCGAATCCAAATTTTCTTTGCACAGCTGGGCGCCTGGCTCAGCCAACTGCCCGGCGGGGCAGAGCCCTGCAAGCCACCCACAAGGAGCTTCACCCCCTGGCGCGGCATCGGCGGCCACGCGGAGCATCCATCTAGGACTTCCCTGGCTGCCGGCACAAAGCCAGCAGCCCGCGCCCAGGGCGCGGGAGCGTTCCGCATGCGTTCAGGCCAGGAAAGCGCGGGGAGAGCCGAATCTGAAAGCGTAGATATAAAATAAAGAGTACACGTATTCACGGCCTTCCCTTTGAAAGCGCGCTCTGTACAGGAATAAAGGCGAGCTGCAACTGATAAAGGCAACAAAACGTCGTTTCCCTTTGAATACAAAGGCACCAAATGAAAACAAGAGGGTCACATTTAATAGCGGAAGAGGAAAAGCTTGGGATAAAAAGCAGGAATAAGCCGCAATCATCAGTCATCAACATCAGAGTATGTTAGGCAAAAGCAACATTAAGGAGCTTTTTATTCTTGTAAGAAAGGGAGTGGAATAAAAGGCATTTCGGTGCAGGGCACATTTCACATGTTAAGCTGATCCGCACGGATACGGCACGGCTATAGGAGGAGAGGAGTACAAGGTGCGCGCAGTCACGCACGAGGCCAAGGCAGTGGTTGCATCCCAACGTGGGTTAGATGAGTGCCACGAGAGCCACAGAAAACCAGCGCCACCAGTTTAAAGCAGGGACACTAGATGCCTGGCACGGAGCGCGCGGTGTGAGTCAAGAACAGGTAGACACTGAATTTCAGATTAAAGACTGGAATTAGGCTTTTCCACCAGCTTATAGTTCAAATTTACTCCCTGGTGCCTTAGAAAAACTAAGTAAATCTACCTAAAATTGAGGGACAATGCAAGAAACTCCCCGGGCTGCCGTCCCAGTCTCTGTCATTACAACTTTGCCCCTTTGGATTGGCACACACAGCTCTCGGGCAGGTTCAGGGGAAAGATGCAACGATGAATCGGATCAAAAGAAATGCAAGAGGGGCGGCGTCTTCCACAGTCGCTTTGGACCAGAAAGGGAAGGAAAAAAAAGAGTCACTATATTGGACTCTGTAGGAATAAAGTGAGGTAAACAGGAACATCCTACGCTAAGGACACAGCCCTTTTCCCTATACCTATGGAGCTCAAGCGACAAATGCATCAGCAGGGAAGAACCCGGCGCTGCCCCTTGAGGAGGCACCCAGGTTCTCCCACTCTGCAGGGTCCACGCAGGACCCGCCGCCACCACCTCCCCCGAGCCGGAATATTTCCGTACGTACGCCCGCTGGAATATTTTGCAGCTCAGCATTGCAGTGTTGGAGCCCATCGCTTGCAAAGGAAACACGTGAGCGGCAAGAGAGGGATGACGGGAACAGCCTGGGGAAAAGTTCACTTTCAAAAACATTTGCTTTAGAGACAACCCCCACGTTCATTCACCCCCAGCGCAGCTCCTCGCATCGCACCGTGGCTCGGAAAGGGCTGGCCGCGTCCACAGCTGCCCCCAGCCACGGCCGGACGACGCAGCCCTCCTCGCGCCTTCGTCTTCCCCGCGCGCGGCTCCCTCGGATCAACTGCGGCGCGAAATGACTTCAACCCATTCGTAATGGGAGAATATATCCAGCAGGCAAAATCCAGCTGGTATTTTGTGCTCCTGGTAAATAGGATTACCGGCAGCAGTGAAAAGTGAAGTCCTCTACTGAACAACACACTGGGGATGACAGCTGCTTTCCAGCCTTGGACTGCAAATATCATCTTGCCAAAGCTTTCTGTACTAATGGGGCCCATTTTCTCTATAGGAAAGGAAAAGGCAAGGAGAGAATTCAATTTTTATGCTTCCAAGTCTCCTATTGATGTGCATGTGTTCAACTGCTCCCATTCCCAGCATGGGGAGGTTCAAACAACTTCATAGCTGCCACAAGCTGGGATTGTCCAACGGATAGAGCAAATGTTTTAAGGAGAATAATAAAAAAAAGACAGACACAGGCTTCATTTTATTCAAAAATTTCCTGCACTAAATTATGTAGCAGTGCTTTGACTTAAGAAAAAAACCATACTACTCAACAGAAATATTTGGTTTTAACTAAAGTACAAACCACAGCTGCCAACTATTCCCATTAGTAATCCTTGCTAACGGGAGTTGCGTTTGCAGAACAGGTCTCCACAGGGATCCCAAAGGGTGATTTACCAACTCCAACACAACCTGCAGCCACTAAGTGGCTGCGTCCAGGTTACTCAGGTGGAAGAACACGCACAGTGCCCATTTCGGGGGGGAAAAAAGGTCTGAAACTATCAACAAAAAGAAATCCCTCGGGTCTCCATGTGAAATGGAGTGAATGACCAGCCAGCAAGGGCGGGAGAGGGAAGAAAAGGGGAAAATGGGAATAAAGCAAATTGCTANACAAGGCAGAATGCATTAAATCTCAATTAGATCATAGTACACAACAAAGCACAGAACATTATCATCATATTTGCTCACCCAAGGATTAAGTGGTTTCCTTTGGAGAGGTCTGCGCTTGGAAAGCGTCTTGGGGCCCGAGCGGCTCTTTGCAGCAAAGAGCAGCCACTGCTCTGTACTCTCTTTAATGAAACTGCTCTGTACTCTCTTTAATGAATTGCACCCATTAAATGCATCTCATAAACACAGTATTTTACATGCACGTGTGCAACAGACTGCGGGCTGTGAAGAGACACAGCTCAATATTTTGGAAGTGCTTCCAGAGTATTTTTAGCTAATATATCTTGGGGGTGACTGTCTGGATATGCCCGAACGTCAAAAATAGAAGCATAGAAAGAAAAATAAGAAAACAGAAAAATAAAGAAAATATGGAAGAAACTAAAGCTTTGATGGCATAGTTTAAAAAAAAAAAAAAAAAACAAGGTAATGCTCTAGCCATTTTTAAAGCAATGATTTAGGCAACATTACAAAGCCATTACTTGCAAACGTGTTTGTTATACAATGCTTAGTATTAATAAGCCCTTATAATGATGCGTGCAAACTGTTTACCCTTGGTATTATAAATACAACCAGCTGAAGCACACTCGACAGCCAGGCGTGCAGCGACGGGCAGGCAGCAGCACCCAGCCTGGGTTCCTCCTGCCTTCTGCAGGCCAGCCCTGGTGCACGAGCGGCTACGGCAGCACCTCCTTCTGCAAGGGGACCTGCAGGAGGATCGATCCGGCCACACGAAAGGATTTTTTTATCCCAGCCCCATCTCCCCTGCGCCCAACTGAGGTTCACATCCATCCAACTTCACAGCTCTCAAAGACTTGTTCTCCTAACTGCTGTGGATTTTCTTCCCTTAGCAATACTTGCCACGACACCTGACCATCCTGATTTCTCCCACCCAGTCATTTCCATAGCTCTAACCTCTGCTGTCTCCACTCCAAGCACAACTTTCATCTAAAATCTTCCAGTGCTGGGCATTTCATGTGCTATTAGCAAGGACAGACTTCACCCAGGCAGCCCATGGCGAATAGTTTGCACTTGACTCCTAAAGATCAGTTAATGAAGTGCAAAACTTCAGGGCTGTTTGATTAAAGAGCTAATGCTTGTGAAATCAATATGCTAGGGAGAGAAGCTTTCTTCATCTTTAAGTGGGGGGGGGGGGGGGGGG
>VZTL01036383.1:58844-70330 GCA_013400535.1 Scopus umbretta
GGGGGGGGGGAGAGCATTAAATTTTATGTAGCACTCAAATGCAACAACAAGAGCGCAGACACGCTGTTTGTCAGCGTCTATAGCTGTTTTATACGATTTACAAACACCTGCTGTTAGTACACCCTAAAACCACACATTATTCAATAAATGCTGCGGAAATTATCTTACAAGTGGCAGTGCCTTGACTCGCTTCTGCAAAAGCGCTATGATATCCGCACACTGCATTAATGTCTCTTTTCAAAAGGCTTCCCTTTCCGAGGAGCGGTACGAGCAGTCAAAATCACAGCAACACCAGCAGCTTCAGCAGGGTCCCCCATCACCTCTGGAGTGTACGTCTTTAATTTGCACCAGTCAAACCTGTTCCCTGCCCGCACGAGAGTATTCAGTCAACTAAGTGCATGGCTTGACGAACACGCTCCACCACCACGCGTATGGGCTTGAAAACTTCAAAGCAAGCCAAACATAATATTTTCATTAAAGACATGAGCTATTATTTCTCGCCACAATGAAGCCTAAAAGACAGTCTCTAATCTCCACAATGGAAGGCTCTCTTGAAAGGGGACATCACGCTGGCTTTCAAAAACCCATCTGGGACACAGAGTTCACAGCTGCGAACCCTTCCAGCCTCAACCATTTTTTTTTTTTTTTTCCCCTTCACAAACCTGGCATCAAAGCACCCCCCCTGCCCCAAAATAGCTCTGAGTTTCAGATGTTGTAACTCCCTTAATGGTTAGGATACAAGCTATATGGTCGCAGCCCAAATTATATCATGCATCCCCTGACTGCACACGCTGAGATTATGACTGCTCAGTGCACTCGGCGTACACACAGTCGCAAGGGAACACTAAAAGCAAATTCTGGCCCTGTCTATCATCCATAATTCACGAGAAATCAGGGTTAAAAAAAGTGCAGGAGCAATTGACATAATTTATATGCTGCAAGTGGGAGAGTTGGCAGTCTCTCGCATCATAAAGTTTAAATAACGGTAGTTTAACACCAGATGTACCCGCAGCTGTCCTGAGCGTAACGCCATTAGCTCCATTACGGCACGAAGCAAACCCTTCCTTAGCTCCGTATCCCCATCCTTGCCCCCACCAGCAGCCCGTTTAATGCAGGATTTCCCCAAGAATGATCCGTACTATTCGGTACTACCAGCATGAAAAAATAAAAGAAAAAGAGAAAAAAAAAACAAAAACAAACCTTGAAAAGTTTTGTGATGCAACTACTTGTGAAAGGTGCTACCTTTACAATTAATGGAGGAAAGAAAGGGGGGGGGGGGAAGTATTGGCATCTCTTCTGAAAATACAGCCAGTCTTCCAGCAACGGTGCAAAATTGTGGAGATGCTGCTGTGAATTTTGATCAATATGGTGACATTTACCTGTAGAGGATACACTTTCTTCCTGTTATAAACTAACAAAAAATATTCTTCTTTCCACTGACTTTACACAAGGGATTATCAAATCAATTCAGTGTGTGCGCACGCTGAGGGGTATTAATTGATCGTTCAATCTAAACCAGCTTTTAGTCAATATTTCTTACTGAAACAAGAGAAAGCTGGACCAGTGACTGCTTCCTCCCACCATCCTCAGGTTCATCCATAGCCTATACATTCAGGGAAAAGCCTAAAGTCCCCAGAAATGAAGGCTCCCGTGAACCCAAGAGCAAGGTCAAGCACTGGGAACCGGGCTGCCAAAGTCCCACCCGTAAATTAGCTTTTTCAACTGATCCGTTCCGCCTCATCAGTCCCTCTGCAATTAGTCATAGGATGACTCTAAAGAGGCAGAGTATAACTGCTATCATCCACAAATGCAGAACTAAATCTGGTGAATGCATAACCTAGAAAGCCTAAGCCGAGCCTACAGCCTGGCCACGGCTCCTGCTCTGCAGCCACGCTCTTTTCAACAGAGGACTTTTGCGGAAACCATAGGAGAACTTGAAGACCGAGATCCCTGAAGGGAGGCAGTTAATGAAAATCACCATCATCCTCTCAGTTCCACAGCACCCGCACATATCAGGACTCCCATCACATCATTATCAGTCTAAGTACCACTTTTCTGCAGCTAATGCTGTAATACCAGATTTGCAGGGGGGTTTTTTGCTTCCTTCGTGTTGTGCTCAGCTGGCAAATACAGCTAAGCTATATTTGTGTGTGTGTGTTAAAAAACACAACTCGGCATCAGCACAGAGTCTGAACCTTTGGTCAGAAAGTCCTTTTCTACATCCCACGTGCAGATTCAGCACCTCCATGGTACAAAGATGATGAGACACTTCCCGATTTATTCTTGAAACACAAAACTTGGCGAGTGTGTAAAAACAAGAAAGGGTATTTCCCCCCCCCGATTCAGCTAACAAGTGTCAGCTGCAAAGTATAGAGCAGGTACGATGGGAAGCGGTAGCACTGACAGAGTCACTCCCTCCTCTCTTTCAGAGCAGAATATGGAAGTTAAGCAGAGAAGTGAAGCTTCAGAAACCAGTCACCTAAAAGAAACCCAAAAAACTGCAATCTCTCTTTTCTTTTTTTTTTTCCCCCCTTATTGCTCCGGAGGTAAGCAGCACCACCACTTTTTAACTTCAGTGCTTCCAGGGAAATGGGTCTCCATCCCCAGAACTGCTGAGCAGTGCCCCATATTATCCAAGGGACTGAGGGCCCCTGAGTTATGGGGTTTTTTCCTCCCTTTTTTTTTTTTTTTCCCTTTTCTCTAGGTCATGATCTAATATTCTTCCCTGAGCTTGCAGAGCACATCGTCTAGACAAACTGCTCGCTCTCTCCCCCAGTTGCACCCAGGAGCACACTTGCGCGTGGAAAATAAAAGGTGCAGGTTTGAAATATGGCAGCAAGCATCCCTTTTACCACAGCCACGTGAACTGCCAGCGTAAAGCGCTTCACATGGGATTTACAACACACATTTTTCTACTACATGAGGTGGGGAAAGAAATCTGCAAAGAAGGCAGAACATAATTTAGGTTTATATATGATGTATCTCTTTCTTCCAGTAGCTGGAGAAGAATTTAAATTAGGTATTTCCAGCACTTCTCTGAACACCTGAACCTCCATACACCCATGAAGTTCAGTGAAAGCTCTGGACTGCGTTATCCCCTGACTAACAAAACACAATATATGGCATCCCTGCTGCCATCTTATACTGACAGAGTGTTAAAATTAGTGGCATGTCTGGAAGCAGCAAACATTTTGAGCAAATTAGTAAGATGAGCGTCTTGATAAAATATCTCTCTCTGAGCTAGAGAGCCTACAGCTCAGTAATGAAAACATGGGGGGAAAAAAAAAAACCAACACAAAAAACCTGTACTCCAACCTGAACAACCAAATGCAGGACTTCTGCAGCCGCCTTTCTGCACCAAAGGGCATCTCTGCATGAAGGCTTTCCTTCTCCGAAGGTCTCTGCTGAAGGGCCCCTTCAGTTTTTCCCAAGTCATCTCACAGCCACGTAGATGAGCAGAGCGACGGATGCCTTACTACACACATTAAACCTAAACAAAAGTAGTCATCGGGGAAGATTTATATCGCGGCAGTGTAAGCAGTAGGGTCAGAAGGGTACATCCAGCACAGGGCTGACACTGCTGAAATGATCCCTGTAAGCTCTTAGAGGGCTATCGGTGCTAAAGAGTTACCCAAAGTCACATTCAGGAGAGAACAAAGCAACCCTGCTGCAGAAGCACTGCTTTACTGACCTGGGGGGAAAGAAGTCCCTCACTGCAAGTCAGAATTCCTCCTTGAAGTACTTTGATCGCACTCGGGATGTGCCCCCACCAAATACGAGCTGAGCTCTGCCTCACCTAGCTGATGAGAGCAGACAAGCACAGCCCAGGGCACACAGCTGCTCCTCCAGCAGCGAGAAGCATCCATCACCCAGCATGAACCTGCCCGAGGCTTATTTTGTTTTCCTGTTTGAGGGGGAGCAAGAACCATGCCTTCCAGCACACGCATCCCACTTCTATTTTCCTCTGCCGCTGTAAGGACTCCAGCACTCAGTCTGATGTGGTCTGTCCCCTGGGGCACGGCACCAGTGCACGCTCGACCTGCCACAAGCTCTGGGGGACCACCAGCCCTCAGAGGGGATTGGGGCCCCCGCTCGGACCACACACCCGACAAGGTCCTTCGGACGCACTCTGGAGACAACAACCTGTGCAGAAAGGATGTCACTGCTTGGCAAGCGTTGGCCAACTCACCCAACTCCTCTCCGAGCCTGGGAAGCTCAGCAGAGCCAGCTCAGCACTCATGTCTCAGCTGGCCAACCTCCTCTCTCCTAAGAGCAGACCTAGTAGTGTCCTTAGCAGTGGGAGACAGACCCTGCCGCTGGGTCACACCAGGCATCAGACCACATGAATTGTCTGGCTGTTGTTACTGTAATGCTCTGGAGCTTGCTCACCTGGGACGCCCACCTCTGCCTGGTATTTTGCCACCTCCTTGTTACTCCCAAGCCATATTGAATCGATGTGACTACACAGGAGAACAGCAAGGAAGCAACTGGAGGGAGCCTGGATTTATCGGGACTGAAGGCTCTCCCCACCCCTTCCCCAGTCAGCACCACCAGATGCAATGCATTAGCAAGACTCAACCTTGCTCCTCCAGCTCCCACCCACACCTGAGCCCCATCATGTTCACACACCTGACCTATGTCCCTAGGAGTAAATGTGTAGCCAGGTTACACGGCAGAAATGGGTTTCTCGCTTCAAATGAAGCACAACCAATGAACCTTTGGAAGTGTCAAATTTACAGTTTTTAAATCCACATTTTAGGGACAAAGCGATTCTACTCGTGAAACCTTTCCTACTAACACGGGCTGCCCGCAGAACCACCCGCTGAAGGTTTTCCCTTCCTGATCCTTGCAGTGACTTTTACATTTAAAACATCTGGGGATCACGGACCTCCAGCGCTGCTTCTCGCGTGTGCTTAAAATACCACGGCCCAGCCTCCTGCACCGCGGCAAGGGCCTCGGCGTTTCGGCTAGCCACAGCGGAGCAGGGCCACGGCAGCACCAGCTGTGCCCTGAACGGGGCGCGCGTTGCAAATCCTCCGTCACGTTCAGCACGAGTCCGCGCTTTCACCCTGCAGATTGAGGTGAGAAGCCGGACCGTTCACTCCTCCCTGGGGAGGCCGCCCCTCGAGTNCGTGAAAGATTAACATGTAAGCTGTTTGTTTCAGAGCTAGGCAGGAGGTGCTGCGCAGAAAACTCAAGTCTTCGCTGACTTCTGATGCTGACGCTTTTTTATATTCAATTTTGAGACACGGAGATAAAGACTGCTCCAATTGCTCCGCTCACCGCAACTCCGCAGGTAACACCCGTGGTGAGTCTGCTCCCTCCTACTAATTCAAACAGCAAAGGGTTTCAGTCCCAACCCAGCAAACTCAGGGCCCCTTGCACTGGTGCGCAATGTTTTGCAAAGCGCCCACATCTGCAGGCAACTCAAAAGCCCATTCTCAGCGTACTTCAGAAACACATTTCAGATTACACGAAGCATGGAAACACATAGCTAGTTTATGTTACACTGTGATTTTCTGGTATCCCGTATAGGACTCGGATACATCTTCTGATCAGCTGAGAAACCATACAGATCAGCAATTCCCTGAAGTACACATCCCTAAGGGATACAGAGGCCCGGAAACCTCCCAGAGATGTAACACAAAACACTTAATAAAAAACCTTACAAAATTCAGGAAGGAAGTGAAATGCCATCTCATTCCTAAAGCGCCATAGACGAACTACTCCTACTTTTAATTAAAAGTAGCGCCAGACAAACTTGCAAATGCAACGTGAGTTTTTGGAGCCAGCAGCCCCCCCTGGCTTTTGCTTTGTAAACACCAGTGTGCAAAAACTCACTGAGCATTTGTGAATTTGTTCCCGAATAAAATTTTATCCCCGTTTACAACTCGCATGGCAAAACCACAATAGTGCTGGGGCAGGGGGGAGGGAATCTAACTTACTTTAGCCGTTAGCATAGGGAAATGTTCTCATTTTGGCTGGGGAAAATAGTGGGTTTGTCTGCATGGTGTTATTTGGATGGCTAAATCCCAGATTTCCTCCCACAGAAACTACCATTTGCCTCCCCAAAATGCTGGAACTGGTGTCGATACAAAGAGGGCTGTTTGTGCAGATCAGTGATGAGCAGCCGCTGACACATCCCGCGGTGCCACCGGCCACATCTTCAGCCGAGCACCTCCACGCTTCGGACAAACACAGGGCTTTCAAAACCCGTTTGCTACATACGTGAAACGGCAAAGTAAAGGAAATGGGGTCAGCACGAAACTACAGAGATCCTACTGATGTTTCAGTGATGCGTGTCGCCCCGGCCCCCTAGCTCCGCCGACACATTTGGGCTTGGGGACATCACCGGAGCAAAGCTCATGTAGGGAAGATTTCAGAGCGTGATGAGGAGGATCGTCCAGTCTCACCCAGAGGAAAGGTCACACCCAATAACTATAATTCTCCTTACTTGTATGGGACTGCATTTGATACCTCTGCTCATCTTTAGCTGCATTTTGCTCCAAGTACAGTACTGCTGAATTTAATTAAAGAGGAGTCGGTGTGAGTGCGGATGGCAGGTGCTGCATTTAACACCTACCACAATGATGGAGAAGCTAAAAAATCCCCTTTTCCTGGAAGCATCATCAGGGTCCCACCCAGAATCCCCTGAAAGCACTGGGAGCTTCGCTGTTAATATCAGTAGGAATGAGAACTCCTGGTTGTATTTATTCCCTCCAGCCTACCAAGCTATATTGAAATCCCTTTCCTCAATAGGAAGGAACTTAACCAACCTGGAAAACAACAAATCAATGCTACTTGCATTGCTTTTCATGTCTGACTACACATTAATGCTGTGTCAGACACCATCAGCATCAAAAGAGGCATCAGCTTTTGCCAGAACTGTAGCGTTTTCTGAATGAAAAAGGAAAAGAGATTAAGAGGGATGAGAAAAATTAATTGCCCAGGACACTTTTTGTGTTGAACCTCCCCGTGTGATTTGGGCAGGGTCCTGCCCTGGGAAACAAGAATGAGGAGATTTTTTCCACGTTGAGAACAGGGATTTCCTTACAGCACAACTGGTGGATGGAGAATTGCTTTCCTCATCAGTTTAAGATGATCCCAAAGGCCCAGTTGGGAGACTCTGCTTTCTGCACCGGATCGGGAATTTTCTAAGCAATAATATCAAGCCAGAACTCAACATTGTGCTGTCAGATAAAATTCTCGTTCTTACAAGCGCAGCAGCCACCTTCCCACCATCTTCAAAAAAACTGATACTCCGCGGTAGCTGTTTGCCACTCTTTAATCAGGTATGGTTAATGGGTGAGAATTGTTTGCAGCATTTTCTCGTTCAGGTTAACTTATTTCAGAAGACTACAGCTGTACTTAGAAGCAAGCTTCAAAAGCGTACAGTAAAAACATATGGGTTTTTATGCACATCTTTTCCTTACGTTATTTATTTGCATTTTAAACTGCTTTTCATTCCAGATGCTATACAGTTCTATGTGCTGCCCACTGCTGGGCTCCCTGGGAATCCTGCAAGCCAAAGGGACCAGGCAAAGCGTCACAGTCAAGTGTTTAGAGATGGCAACCACAGACGCCAGGTGAAGTGGAAAGATTTAATCCACTGCCGCTGAATACAAAATGGATATAGAAAAGGAGAAAAGGTGTATTAGCTGTAGGCAAAGAGGGTTCAGTAGGGTAAGGCTCCAAAAGCAGCGCCCTCAGTTAGCAAATATTATCCCACAGAAACTCAGAGAAGTCTGCACCATTATTTTACGTCTTCTCCCACAAAAATTTGGAAGGACTGCGGTAGAATATAAGGAATAAAATTAATTCCATACTTTATTGCTTTTTCCAGAGGGAATTCAAATATATTTTACTACTAAAAGTTTGTACAGCTAAGAACTTCTAGCAAACATTGAAAAGACTGTTCACAAAGAGCACTTTACATAAGACAATAAAAAGACAGTGGAGATTTGCAGACCAAGGCCATCTGTTGTACTTAAATTAAAACATAAACCCATGGTAATGTGTTCTCCCTGTTAGCTCTCCTAAACCACTAACCAGGGTATACTGCAATAGGTTTTGAAGAGAGAAAGGGCTGTATCTTTGAATACAACAGAAATACATTTGCTCAAGGACAGGAGAGCTCATGGCTCTTGCCTGCACATTATAGACCTTAAAGATGGTGATATTTAATAAGCCTTAAGGACCAACAAAGAATGTAAAAAAAAAAATCCTTAAAAAAACCCCAAACACTTAAAAGGCCTTTAAGAACCCAATAATAAAAGAAGTCGTCCTTGAGATTTTCACAGGAGCAGTCCCGTAGTTACAGCGCATCAGCTCGGCTGTGCACTAAGGGGAACCCCTCCGGCCGTAAGACAGAGCCTCGCGCCAACGGGACAGCACGGAACCGACGCTCAGGGGCCCTACCCCTGCCGGAGTCCCTGCAGGAGCCGAACGCCGTAGCAGCGGGCTCACTCGGGCCGCAGCAGGGACGTGCGCATCCTCCAGCTTGGAAACGCACCACCGGGCTGCAGGTCTCCCGCCTGGCCGCGCCGGCAGCGGCGCTGGCACTGGCACTGCCGGTACCCTGCCCGTGCCCAACTAATTCGGACAACTGGGAGCACGTTTCAGATGGGTTAAGCTTTAATCAATTCCTTCTTCGAAGCTTTGCAGCCCAGTCGCGTTACAATCAGTTTACAGACTATCAAAGCTCTGCATCTGAGCTGGATTATTAGAGGACCGAGACCAGCCATTTTAGTAATTAATTTATTTTTGGGTGGCATTGTTTACTTCTGTATATTTCAGCGATGCTATTTTTCCATCAGATATGGTTTTGTAGCTGGAAAAAATGGCTCGAGTGCGTTACAGCATCTTTAATCTTTGTTCACATGCAGCACTGAACTTCTTTGAAATATTCAAAGTTTAACCAATTGATTTTGCTTCTGGCAAGTCTCACTCGCATGTAGCTTTGCTGAGTGTGTAGACTTGCACTCTGAAATAACTACTTACTATCTACCTGGTCTATTTATGAAAGAATGAACAAACAGCCATTAATACAGATCTAAAGTCTAGAAGACAGAGAGTGGCCATTATGGAGTAAAGAAATCAGAAGAAGGGTAAGAAATTGTCTTTGACGGAGAATCCCAACTTCCACTGCCTTTGCTTTGCAATATGACAGGAGCAAGAAGGACAGATGACAGAAGGGCCAGGGATGCAAAATACTGATACCCATCCGTTTTGTCCTGTTTGTGGCTTGTTGCTTCATGGATTTCATATTAAGTTTATCTCCGGAAAATCATATAGAAATGTATCACCATACTCCTTCAAAATGCCACCAAAATCTTAACTACCCTTACTCAGCTTAATCGCTGTGCGGTAGGTGTTGATGAACGTTATCCTTGATGCAGAGAAGCTTCCATAAGCAGCCAAAGTGAACAAATCCTTCTAAACCCTTCACATGTTCCTGTCACATCATCAAAACTGTTGCATGGGACCGTGCCAGAGAAAGGTGGAGGAGCAGCACACAGTCAACAGCAAGGAGTACTGATTTTTTGAGACAACGGACTTATCTCCCAGCCTTGTGCATAAACACCTTATCAAAATGCAGTGCTTAATAGCAAGTGGATTCTTGGCACAGTGATGAGGTTAGAAATCATGATCCGAAGCATTACAGGTGGATTGCTTCTCCCCATCCCAAACTATTCTAGCACCCAGACTTCATATGCTTTTTCCATGTTGAAAAACATTAATGACCCTAAATAAACGGAAACACTGTGCTCACCAGCTGAAGAACAGATTGCCATACCTCATTTTCTCTTAATTCCTTAAGACTCAGCTGTCTCTAAAAGATGTGTTTTCCTGCTTTCCAATTCCTCTCTGCCCAGTGACAGCGGATGGTAGATGTCACATAACTGACGTTGCTGGGTCCTGACACTGCAAAGCACGGTGGGCAAATTAAACCTTCTGCAAAAGGTATGCACAGCTTCCCTGCTGGTTTTCTGGTGGGGATTGCCGAGGCAGAGCCTTCCCCTGCTGTCCGGAGCTCAGTGCACAGCCAGACCTCTCGTAGCACCGGTGCCATCAATCAGATTCGTGTCAGCAACCTTGGTGCAAAATAAGCATGCCAGTCCACAGAGGGTAAGACCACATCACAGAGTGTGGAAGCTTTCAGAATGGAAAAGTTATCAAAAATACACTAACATACTAATCATTCTTTTTAGCAAGGTCTTTAGAATAAAAATGATGGTTCTACTTCTTTTTTTTCCTTAATAAAAAGAGTTGCATGAAGACAAGAGACAGCAGTATTCATATTTATGACACCTTAAACAGACCCTAAAGGTTTCCTGTCTTCAATTTAATTCAGCCTCTAATAACCTATTAGCATGAGAATGACAGTCAAGTCAACGTAAACTTAGATGCCTTTTCAAGATACAATCTCCTTTCACGTTCCAGAGATACTCTTTGCATCAAGCCAAGCTATGAAAAAACCCCAAGCCAACCCTTGAAGTGCTCCAGAACTTATCAAAACATTTGAATGCTTTTCAAAATACATCTTGGCACTTTTCTCTGACTGCAATTAATACTTTTCTCCTTCAATGAGATATGTCAATGCAGATACTGAAATATTAAAAACATATATATATATCTCCTTGGATGCATTGTCCTTTTCAGAACTGTACTCTCCTTGCTGTATTCCTCTGTCCTATCTTGCCACTTTAAGCTTGAATTTCTATTGATGGGAGTTTTCTCTCTAGCTTCAGTGAGAGCAGTATTTATTTCAGCACGGGCGCCTCTTCCACGCCAGACTGGCTCCTGGGGGCTCCTGGTCACACTGTGCCTTGGGTGCGACTTCCAAGACGGCCAGGTGACACAGGTCCTCCCGTCACAACTTCATCTGCTCATCCCAGCCCATCCGATGCTGCTGCTCTTCACGAGGCAGGAGGGCATGAGTGGTGGGAGCTGCCCGCAAGGTGTTATGCTGTGCCGGCATGTCCACTTATTAATTCTCACTATTTTGATGTTCGAAAAGAAGTTATTCACAGCTCTGTTGCAAGGTTCACAGCAGCAGTAATTTTTACATCCCCTGAAAGGTTTTTAAATAAACATAGTCCTCAAATGCCGATGGGTGTGAATGTTCCTCGTTTGTGGCAGACTTTGGTTCTACTTCAGAGGCTGAGCCGTCAACTCACAGAATGAACGTGATAGACATTTTTTCCACAGCAATCACTTGGCACCATTGTGATTGACCATCCTTTTTGTCCCTGAACAGATGCAGCAGATATAGTCCTGAAGGAATCATTTAAGCCACACAAGGCAGAGGCGGGCTTTGTCTTCAGGCATTTTGGCAAACTGCGATCCCTTACCAATAAGCACCTGCCGAAGCTGCTCGCAGGCTGCCCAAGCCGCAGCTCCGTGCCAGCACCGTGAGCAACAGCTCAGCCAGACTTCTCCTCACATCAAAAATCCGCCTTTCCCTTTCAAGGGCATGACTTTTT